>JABFEA020000039.1:15589661-15600628 GCA_019775915.2 Cyphomyrus plagiostoma | reverse complement strand
ATCAAAATACATTGCTGATATAGAATTAAAATGTAGTAATTGAAGTTGTGTTGTGTATAGGGATTGCCAACCTGTCCCAAATGTTACAGTGACATGAATCACACATACTTGGCCAAAGCTTATGAAGCATTTGTTATACTCACACTCTGCAGACTCTAAAGTTTCCTTTGCAGTAATAATCAAAAAACCCAGAGCAAGATTTTTGTTTGCTTGCTGTTGTGAAACTCAGCTTAAATAAACCGACCAGTATGCACAGTAGTGACTATAGATACCCTGACAGGCCAGTGCTAACTTCTTAGGTGGTTACTACCGATGACAGCTTCTGTTCAGCTATGGGGGATGATCAGAAACTTCTGCTTTCACCACTGGTAAGAGAAAAAAAGAAAAACTATGTGTCATAAAAGTGCTGTCATGCATTTCTGCTACAAAAGCTATTTGCTTATAAGTTTTAGTTCCTTTTGTGGTCCTTTGTGGTTTGAGACTAAGCAATTCGAAAAGGGTCAGAGCATGCCCATGCTAGAGCGTGTCCACTGCTTTGGATGGCATTCACGATGGCTTGGCTCACTCAGTCTTGACTTAATGTAGAAAACATCTGGCTTAGGGGTTGGTAACTAATGCTACAAAAACTGTTGGCCTAAGGTCCATGTGCAGAGCAGTCCATGTGCAGAGCAGACTATGTGCATAGCAGTCCATGTGCAGGGCAGTCCATGTGCAGAGCCGTATATTTGTAGAGCAGTCCTTGTGCAGGGCAGTCCATTTGTAGGGCAGTCCATGTGTAGAGCAGTCTATGTGCAGAGCAGTCTATTTGCAGTCTTTCCAATATGTCTGTGTGATCCAGGCCACTCAGTTTGTGTTGCTGATTACACCCATGCAGACTTTTTCAGCTGTGCTGTGGAGCTGAGCTTGGATGGACTTGGGTTTATGTGTCACTGGAGACTGGGCTGAGCTGGGCAGCCTATGTCTCCAGTAATCAAACATCTGCTCTAGACAGATGACTAGGGCAGGTCCAGTGATTCTGTTTTACTGTTATTTTTTTGCCAGAATTTATATTCTCCCTCCACCCACCAAGTGAAGGACAGCCGGAGCCCAGTGAGGGTGGAGTGTGAGGAACAAAAACAGATTCTGTGTGGTTTTATATGTGCTAAACACTCATATAAAGCAGCTAGTTGAAACTGAGACATCAACATGCTCAGCACTAAGTTTACATGCATACAACTGCAACAGCCTTAGTCTGCATTTCAGCGTCATTGTCTAAACTACTTTGTTTTATGGGAAATGTCAAACAAGAAGTAAACTCAGCCCAGCAGAAGGAGAATGATCAGAAAACGGAACAGTTGTAAATGTAATTTCTACGGCATGCTAGAGTGGGGTTACAACTACAGTGACAGCTGTTAAATGTGCGAGCTTTATTTGTTAATTTGCGTTTAGCTACTTTTCTGCAATGCATCAATCACACTATGTTGACCTTTGGCTTATAGCTTTGGAGAAATTTGCAAGACTACATTTTATTTAAATGTTTTGGCAGTTGGCTTTGACTGCTCCGTTGTCAGAGGAAATTTGACCTGAAATGTTTATCAGCTTGTTAAATGTTTCTAAGGATGGTACATATACAAGGCTTATTGAGTGGTCATTTGTGGTCATGGTGTATGTAGGTAGAAAAATAACTTGTCTTGTTTGTTTCAGGTTGTTGAGGACACAAAAGGGTCAGAATGCAGAGCATTAAGTGTGTGGTGGTGGGAGACGGTGCTGTAGGGAAGACCTGCCTGCTCATCTCATACACTACAAACGCATTCCCCAGGGAGTACATCCCCACAGTCTTTGACAACTACAGTTCCCAGGTGACTGTGGATGGCCGGACTATCAGCCTGAACCTGTGGGACACGGCAGGGCAGGAGGAGTACGATCGCCTGCGCACGCTGTCCTACCCACAGACCAATGTCTTTGTCATCTGTTTCTCCATCGCCAGTCCGTCCTCCTACGAGAATGTCAAGCACAAATGGCACCCCGAAGTGACCCATCACTGCCCCAGCGTCCCCATTCTGCTGGTGGGCACCAAGAGCGATTTACGTTCGGATACCGATGTGCTGCAAAAGCTGAAGGAGCAGAACCAGACCACCATCACCCACCAGCAGGGCCAGGCCCTGGGGCGGCAAATCCGTGCCATTAAGTATCTTGAGTGCTCTGCCCTCCATCAGGATGGCATCAGGGAGGTCTTTGCTGAGGCAGTGAGGGCTTTCCTTAACCCTCAGCCCACCACAACCAAAAAGCCATGTGTGCTCCTGTAAAACCCCACCATCAGGTAGCAGGGTGGTTAGGGGTGTGGGCTTGTAATGTAAAGCTTACAGTTTTGAGTTCCAGACAGACCCCTGCATTTGTACCTTCATGAATGGACTTGATTTGATCCAGTGAAAAAATAAAGCTGTATGAATGGTTATTTTTTTATTGCTTTGCATAAAATGCCAACTAAGCAACATAATAATAAATATTTCTGCTATTGTGGGACAATAAAAAAAAAAAAATAATTTACTAAATGAAAATGGGGAGATTTTTTGTAGTCATGCCTGTTGGTGCACCATTACACACTTATATTATCATTCTTACGCTCTTTGTTACTGTACTAGTCCAGAGCTAAATTGGTAGTAAATAGAAGAGGCTCTATCATGAAATAGCTCTGACAGGTAAAGTAATGAATGTAGACACTGAATAAAAATGGAATTTGTTGCAGTCTTCTTAGATCCACCCACCGTACTGTTCCGTGTTCCAGCTACGTTTGCTCTGCATTTAGGGTAGTGTCGACACTGAAACTTGTTCCTCCATCTGTTTTTGAGTTGTTGACCACTTCCGCCAGTCCAGTTCTGTGTTGTAATATATGTTGATTTAAGAAATGCACCTGCACATTTTAAATAGAATTTTCTCAGTCAAAATCGATTGCTTTTGTTTGGTTGTTATCACGAACACAGATTTTCTGCTGCTTCACTGTTAGTCTGAATCAGCCTTGACTTGGGTTGCGTTTCATAAATGTGGTATTCATTCATTTGCTTTTTCATTAGATGAGCTTGCAGTGCTTGAAGGGTGGGAGTGGAAGTAGTGTAGTAACAGAAGAGAGATGCCAAAAGAAGCAGCTGTTGTTAGCATTGCACCTTGTCAATGAGGGCATTGATTAAGATATGCCATCTATAGATAATTCTTGAGAATGATTAGCCAAGGACAATGTAATTTCTATGTTCAGGATCAGAGAATGACTTAGGATTCTGTGTCATAGTCTGTGGATCACTCAAACATGGTCTACATGCTGGATTCCTAAAATTATACAATCCTGCTGATGTTTACATGTTTTAAGTCAGGCTGATATCCCAGGCTCTGGTTCTGATTACTGTGATGTGATGTAATGTTATTTGCTGTTCCTTCATTTGTTCCAAGAAATGTTTTTTTCCCTTTCACATTATGTGCAATTGGTTAAATGTTTTGTTTGTTTAATATAAAGTGGTAATCACTGTTTAATGTATTTCCATCTCCATCGGGCTCTTCATGTTATTGGTCAGTGTTTAATGGTAGGATATTGTGGATTGATAGGTACTGGACACACATGGGGGGAGGTGACCTTTGGGGTTTATGGCCCGCATTCTCCAGCAACCTAGACTCAACTCTTATCAAATACAAGTGATGCACTGGTGAATTTTCCCAGTAAAGGCCTCCCCGTTGGTGAACTTGATTTGTCAGGATTTCAAAACCTTGCCTCAGCTCCAAACACTGTTGGAAAGCTGTAACACGGAGGAATACTGTAGCAGCAGTGTTTATTTCTCACAAATTTCCTTTCTCCCAGTGCCAGTGAGCAAGCAACCTTCTTCGTAAGGAAGACCTATTTGCTCTGGGTTTGACTATTTTACATTTTTACCATGTTTTCAAATGTGGTCATACCTTTAATGGGAGGATCCAGAGAATAGCATTTTTTCACACCAGTGCGGAGAATGGAACAAAAGTGACTGAAATATTAGAGAATCCTTAGCCAAAAACCTTGTTGGTGCTCACCGCAACATCTGAAAGTAAGGGAAGGAATTTGGCCACTCAGAAGAAGGTGAAGGTCTCTATGGTGTTTTTTTTCCCAGGGGTCCTATCTTTACAACACATTATGATGGGAAAAATGTGGGAGAGACGTACAATCCTGAGAAATATTTGCAATGTCTTATCTTTAATTGAGAAGTATTTGGACTGAACTGATACTCCTACAAGATGTGTTCCAAAAATCCAACATGTTATCGACTGGCAATATAATATTTGGCAATACAGTAAAATATACTTATTTTTAAACTGCTGATAACAGAAGTTATCATAATGTATTCCTCTTAAACCTTCTATTGAACGAATACCTAGTTCCTATCAATAAATTATTTTATCAACCTATTAACCTTGTTTAATGCTGTTTTATTCCCGTTAAAAAGGTTAAAGTACATAAATTGTTTTGTATGAAAGATGAAATTTATGCTTACATTCTGACTTGAATTAATCTTTTATGACATTTGAACATTTTTCATAAACACTCAAACTGTAATCTTTAAGTCTGAAAAGTGAATTTAATGCTTTAATGCTTTTGTTGTCTATATATAAAAAATACGTACTTCATGTGGAAACACATCATCCAGTTTAACAATGTATAGCACAATAAATTAATTTACTTTGCTATTACCATGCACTACATGGTTTTATGCACCAGTCATTATGCATTGCTGTGACTTCCTTTAAATAATTATAAATATATTTATTCTTGTGACCCTGTCCTGGATAATTGGTTGGAAGGTGGCGAGTTTGAGAGATACATTAACATGACCCTGGGTGTATGGATGGCACTTTTGAGTGTTTTACAGCTGCAGTCCAGTCATTTTTTTATCTTTATTTGAGGTGCTAACAGAGGTCAGCAAATGAAAAACCACTAGATCAGCAAAACATCACTGTCTTGCACCTCTTGTGTGAATTTTTTCTTTTTACAGGACCATTTGCCTAATTTCCCACTATTGGATGTACTCTCTGTACAGATACAGTATGTAGTTCTGTCAGTACAGTGCACACCTGGTGTGATGGAGGAACATGTGGCAATTTCTGAAGCAGTCAGTGGTCACGGGTTCTGCCTCCTTTGAGCAACTGCTATTATAGTCGTGTTTGACTCTGTCAGCACCTGGCTGTGCTGCTGATGGACACTTTGCAAGCATAAAGTGAAAGAGGAAACAGGGAGCATTGATTTAGATAGGAAAATGACTCAGCGTGTTAATCATCAGTGCCATTAGATATTTGCTGAATTAACAGAGAAAGAGGGATAACAGAAAGGGGAAGCTAGTTTCTCTTCCTTCTGACAATCACACAGCACAGATTATTGTTTCTCCATAGTTGTTTTCTTGCCCCTGGAATTTTGTTGAGATGTTTGAGTAAGGAATATCAAAAAGGTGGACAATGACCACCGACACTCAAGCAACAGAAGGTTGGAAGAATATTATTGTTTCCTGCAGATTTTTTTTAGCTGAGAAGCTTATATTGAAATACCCAGTTGTACTAATAGTCAAAGGCAGGACCGGCTGCCATTTCCACTCTCCATACATAAAATGTTAAATATTACAAACATTTTATGTATTTTGATTCTGTACCTAAAAAATGTACAGACAAATACTTTATTACTTACACTAGATTGCCAGCATTAAAAAGACAATTTTGAAACCCAATAAGTTATTTATGCAATGCTTTGCAATCATTTATCCTTATATTTTTACTTGCTGTCATCCTCTTAACACACTCTGATTTCTTGTTTTGTCTCCCTTGCTTCCACAAACTTATTCTTTTTTCTGTCATGTTAAGAGTCTGTCAGGAAAATATGCTTGCCTGTTCCCAGCACACAAAATATTAGCTCACATATATAAATGTCCACCGCTTATCCTACTGGGTTGCAGGGGGTCCAGAGCCTATCCCGGAAGCAACGGGGATGAGGCAGGGAACAACCCTGGATGGGGGGGCCAGCCCACTCACTCACACACACACACACACACACAATTTGGCAACTCCAATCAGCCGCAGCATGTTTTTGGACTGCGGGGGGAAACCGGAGCACCTGGAGGAAACGACACGGGGAGAACATGCAAACTCCACATACAGGAAACCCAGGCAGAGACCAGAACCCGGGTCCTAGAGGTGTGAGGCAACAGTGCTAACCACTGCACCACCATGCCACCCCCATATATAAATGTAAATAGTAATGATAGTAATAATAATAATAATACATTTATTTCAGACCCAAGTAGCATACATATTTAGGGGGGTCACAGGGGGGACCATGCATGTTGTGATGGGGGCACTAGCTGACACTGCCCCCGCCCAGAACCGCTCCTGAGGCAATGTGCTTATGCAAATTTTGAAAAGACTTGGTGTGTGCAACAGCTCAATTCAACAGATGTGACTGAAAACTGAGAAAAGCATTGTCCTGTAAGCATTGAAACAAATTATTTAAATGGCCCCACTTGTCAATAACCCCCCACCAACCTGAGGGTAGATTAATGACAAGCATCCTTTTTGGCCACCCCCCCCCAATTTTCATATAAGTGATTTGGTAGTGAAATTATGCTAGGGGGTGGTGTCATTCAATTAACTCCTGTTATGTAGATAAAGTTTTATTCCATTCCAAACGCCAGTGTAATTTGACTGTAAAATGTGGTATCGGCACCATGGCTTGCCAGAAAAATAGTAAAATAATAGATGCCTCTTTGTCATAGCCGAAAGGAGGAACTTACAGTTTGTGTATACTCATTCATATGGTTTTAGTATGTGGAACCTGAAGTGGAATTTTTCACAGAAATATGTGAAAGTCCCTCAATGGCTCAATGGCACCCATATGTAGGTCCCTATATAGATGTTTGGGTAATACTTTACATTAATGCATTCATAATGCATTCACTATGCATTCATACAACAGTCATAAGCAGCATGTATTTATACCTTAATATATCTTAAAGCATTGCATTTATAATACTTTCAATGAACAAGATATGACAGTTTTAATACATATTCATATCAAATATTATTATCGTATAATCATATAATGTTTGTTGCTCAATGTGGACTCTTAATGTATATTAAAGCTATTAAGATGCGTTAGGATGTTATAGTATACTTACATGCTACTTATGAATGTTCAATGAATGCATTACAAAGTTGCAGTTAATGTAAAGCATTTCCAAAGTTTGACATCTTACTGATTTACATTTTGGTGGATTCCTCTGTTTCTCCTCATGCTCAGCATTAAGTGGCAGAGCATTCTATTTTGTTTTTGCATTCTCAGTTTACCAGAAACCACCCGGTGGCAAACTGGTAACCTACCCTTTAATCAACATGTATACATGTAATAACATTATTCATTCAGCCATTTTTCAGAACGGCCCATCAAATGCAGAGCTGAATTGAACCTGGAGCCAGTACAGGGCACAGTATACTGTGACGTACAGCGTCGTCCGTCCCGTTCCAGCCCCTCGTGTGCCACGCCCACCTCGTTACCTCATGTGCTTTCCGATTGTATCCACCTGTGTGGCGCCGCCGCACGCCAGTCTCGTGATCCGTCTTGTGTGTATTTAGGTCTGCGTCTGCGTCTCTCTGGCAGACGCGGCATAAACGTGTTATGTATTCGTGCTGTGTCAATAAACCCCCGCTTTGGTCCGAATCCCTGCCTGGCTTGCCCTTCTGTTCGCCCGGAATGCACCCGGACCGTCACACATACACTGAACAAGATGTTAATTACAAGGCAGACAGTCTCGTCAAGTGAAACATTCAGAAGCACCAATCCACATAAACTACAAGGCTCCGAATTGTGGGAGAAATCTAATTTAGGGATCAAAACCTAACAGGGTGAGCTTGTAACACCAACCATCATGAGCCACTGTGTTGACATCTGGGCTCACTACATATGAAATTTCCTGGACTTAGACGGAAAAAAAACTTCTTTTTAGCATATTCAGAAAATCATTTCGCAACCCATCCCAGTTAATTGGTGCCCCACAGTTTTTAGTATCACTGACTTGTCCAATGTTCCTGGGTTTGAAAATGAACCATGGAACATTTTTATAGTTACTGTGTTCACAAATCAAGTGTCTTCCCCATGTGCCCTTTCCTTCCTTTGTTGCACCTAGCACTGCTTCTTCCATATAATGTTTCTGAAGTAGTAATAAGAGCCATTGAATACTCCATCATTTACAAGGTCAAATTTTGTCTGCTTTCTCCCATACCTATGATGCCACTAAGACATGGATTTTTCTCATTTTTATCAGTATGAGATGAAGCTACTTCACTGAAAGGTAGATTTTTACCCTATTTACAGATCGTTTCAATGGGTGCCAATAATTGTGGAGGACACTGTAACTGTTTATTAATATAGGTTCCTGAATCAGAGATCCTGCCATCATAACCATGTTAGATGGGGTCCATGTCACCACTGTAGGCCATTTTCCATCAATACTTTCAGGAAGATCAGCTGCTTGCGGTGGATGACTTTTGCTTGTTGCAAACACCTCCCACTATGTTACTTATTATATAGCAGATGTGAATGAAATCCTGCCCCCAGTTTCCCATGGGATTCTATACATAGTTCAATAAAATATAGATGACTCTCACGCTCACTCTTGATTCAGGAAGTCGATTGTTTATTTTTGATTGCTCACTCATCTAAATGTCTAAAAATGGTATTTCAGAGGATGTGGACACTTAAATTCAAGAAGTGGCAATGCAGAAGGGGGAGGTTAGCAAAATTCCATGTAGACATTGCATCTTCTCTTAGCACTTTCATCAGTACAGCTTCCTGGCATGCTGACTTGACAAGAGCTGCATAGTTTGTGCAGACTATTGCCCATCTTGCAAGCAAAGGCACAGTAACTCACAAAGATACACTTGAGAGTTTAAAAGGCATTTTTATTTGTATACAGTGGAACTCAAAAGCCTATAAATTCGACCAACTCGGACATCGAACGGGTCTGTCGAATTTTTTTCGACTTGTTCCTCGACCTAAATCTCAGAACTCAACTGTTCCTGTTAAAAAGGACCTACTGGGGCGCTCATGCCTACAAATCACTTTCAGTCTCACGGTACCTCTCGACCGAGCTCCTGTGTTCGGTGTGAATTTTTTGTGCCTTATCTACAGTACATTCACTGATACAGTAATCATGACCCCCCTAAGAAAGTGGTAAGAGTGACTGTAGAACTTAAGAAGGAAATTATAGCGAGACTTGAAGGTGGTGCACTTGTGTCTGCCCTTGGTTCAGGGTAAGGGATTGTCATTTACTTCATATTTATTGCTTTTGTATGTGTGCTATTTCATGAGTGCATTAGTTTTGTGTTGATGATTAATGTTTTTTATCATGAGGCAGATAAGTTTAAATATGCAATCATTTCGGGGGTCTGGAACGGATTAAATTAATTATTTCTTATGAGGACTTAGACCTCAACCAAAAAGCAACTCGGCCTTCTGGAATTAATTAGGTTTGTGTTCCGAGGTACCACTGTATTGTCATGTGGGCTGAATCTCTGCAGCCCCTCTCCAAATATGCAGTGGAGCATCCTCCTCCCCAATGTTAATGTTTTCTTAAATATCACTCGGATAATAATTAATAATTCACCCTGGGATCAAGTTAATTTTAAATGCAAGACCCATGTTTTCATTTTATAAAATGACTTGCACATTATCAATTATAAAAAACTATTATATTTAAACCATGGGCTTTTGGAATTTTTATGAAGCCATTGATAATATTCGCTAGAATATTTAATATCAATTCTTTTGAATAGTTGTTAGTGACAGCTATTTGATTTTATCTGGGAAAAATCATCCGTAAACCATGACTGGTAACTTTTATTTTATAAAAACTGAGGGAAGTTTTAAACTGTCTCAATTGCACAAACAGGATATACAGGATACTGTAGCACACAACCACAGCATAATTTCCACATGGGTTTCTCAAAGTGATGCAATTCACTTGTTTAGCAAATTTGGAAGAATATTTTAAAAAAAAAATAATTTCCCCGTGTATGCAGCCAGTAGAAATAGCGAATAAAGGCTTCAGGCACCCTTGATTTATTAAATATTCTTTAAAGGTCTTTTTATGTTGTTTTTTTGCAAGTAAGGAAGTCATGAACTCGAGTTCAGTCACGGTAAACTTCTGTTATGGAAGAACTCTTACCGTTTGTAGGAGGGTGCTCTGCAAAGGATGTTGATTGCAAAACAGAGTACAGCAGGTAAGATGGAAAGATGCCTGATTAAAGTAAAGCTTTATTCTTATTGCTGATGGATCTGGTGAGACATTGAGCTGTTGGCAAACACATACAAAACAGAGATAGCCTGTCATTCTCTTTTCCTCTCTTTTTATCAGATGCAGTTTCATTCTTCAAAATCGCAGGGTATTGTTAAGCAGTGTGACTGTGAAGCACAAACAGACTGTCTTGTGGGCGGCTGCTGTTGGCTGTCACGCTGCGTTCGTGCTCTAACTCTGTCTGCTACACTAGGGTCGACTGACTTACAAAACATTTCCATGTGTTTTATTTCAGGAAAACTGCAGAGATCTTGATGAGAAATGATGAAAGTGCTAATGTTGGTCATTGAAGCATCTGTCATCTTGTGTGCACAAAATGAGTAATATAATACTTATTGTAAGCATTATAAGATAAATGCATAAAAATTCACACAGTTTTTCTATTTTTGTCACAGTCTATAATTTGTTCATGGGGCCAAGGTTTCCTACATGGCTGTGATGTATCTCCAGTGGATCTTAAATGTACTGGCGTCCTATTTGCGGTGTTTCTTTTATTATTATTATTAGGGGTCCAAAGGACGAAGTCCATTGGACCACTATTGTTTTTGTTAGAATTATTAGGGGTCCAAAGGACGAAGTCCATTGGACCACTATTGTTTTTGTTAGAATTATTAGGGGTCCAAAGGACGAAGTCCATTGGAC
>JABFEA020000039.1:15563877-15574397 GCA_019775915.2 Cyphomyrus plagiostoma | reverse complement strand
AGGTAGAACGCGATCCACCTGGGGAGCCCCTCCCTGGAGGGGCGGAGCTTGTTCCCGGAGCGTCGCCCTGCCCATCCAGGGCCGGGACCGTTACAGTTGTCTAAGTGTAGCAATTTCTTTTGCTTTTATAGTTTGTGTTACATTAGAATGCAAAATTATAATTGCTCTTGATTTAGTACTGTGATTCGCCACTATGTGTGCAGTTTTGTAAAATTAATTAACACCCTTTAGATCTGAGAATTCCACAGTGCTAAGGTATAAGAAAGGGTTCATGCTCGAGATGCTGTGCATTATAGGGTTTCTAACTCATGACCTGGTCTGCCCAGTCTCCAGACATCAACTCCATAGATACAGGAATTTATTAAGCTAAGCCACCCACATTCACCCAACATTTCTGTGAATGCCAAAGACCGCATGTGACGCATGTGACTGAATACCTCGTATTTGTAAAGCAAGGCAGGCTGTGAATGCACATGATGGGTATTTAAAGGTTTTGGGATTTAAATTAAACTAATTTTTAATTTTTCAGAACATTATTTTGTAGGTTTTAATGTGTTTTGTAATATATTTATATCTATCCAAGGGCACAGGAGAGATTGTGAAGTGGGGGAAATAAACAGTGAGCAAAATGTGAGCATTTAAGCTTATCCAGCTATGATTGTAGATGCATTTAGCATGATTTGGGATAATTGTTTAATACACTAAATGTTGTTATTGACACTGGTTGACATACATAAACTGTTACTGTGTCTGGTTTGAAATTTCCAGTCACTCACAAATGGCCTATTGGACAAAAACCTAAACACCATATAGCCTTCTCTCCAATGTTTTTCAAGTTTTTTCATTATTTAAATTTTCACTGAATTTTTCATTAAGAACATGAGAATAAACAAACACAAACAAAACCTGGTTTGTTGGCATAGGGCTACCAGCATATGCTTCAGAATTCACTACAGTACACAGGGAGGGCAACCAAGACAAGGGTGAGTGGAAATTCAGTCCACAATCCACACTGGATCCAGTTTAAGATAAGCAAGATCATCCAATGCTGGTCTAAAATAGGTCCTATGGGTTCTTGCAATCCTCTTTGTCTTTGTCTTGTAGTCCTTGATTCTGTGTAACAGATTCATAAGACGCAATCTCCGCTATGGCATCTGTCCATTCTTTCAAGTTCAGGGCCAGAGTTGATTTCCAGTGACTTAAAATGATCCTGGAAGCTGTGATTAGGCCAACAATAATAACAGAAAGTGTTCTTTTGGATACATCCAGTATCTGGGTTCTGTCCCCTAGCAAACATACAGCAGAAGCCATAGGGACTACTGTGCCTGACCAATTATGCGGAAAATCTACTACTTTAGTCCATGATACTAGTTTAGTCCAGGAGTATGATCGTATATGTGTATGATTTTTTGTTGTGTAAATTTTCCTCATGCCTCTCTGACACACCTTCCACAATCTGCCAAAATCCCCAGTCAAAATGGAAGGCCATGCAATGTACTTGTGATAATCTCAGGTAGTCTAAAATGGGATTTTCTGAGCAAGTTTGGATCCTAGATTTCACACTGTGTTTGATTTGTGAATATTTCCAGAAGTGTTGTTTACCCCCTAATTTATATTGTCTCCTCAGTTCTTCATATAATTTAAATTGCCATTTTTGATATGTCTCCTATGGTAGATATACCACTTAATTATTACTGCTTCCAATATACCAGTGTTTTTCCAATGCAAATATCAGGATTCAATCACAAAGAAGCATACTTCTGTGTGTGATGTGATTTATGTACTTTGGCCCACACATCCCTGGAGTGAATAAGGACTGGATTTGTTGTGCTTATCCCTTTGAGACAATTTCTCCTTTGGGCTGAATGGTAAACATAACTCCTCCTCGATATCCATCCAGTCTGGTCTTTTATCCAATTGTTTCCAATATTTAGCTAATTTAGTCATTTCAAAAGACAATCTATACGTCCTTGGGTCTGGTAAACCGAGTCCTCCTTTTTTTCTTTAGGGGTACAAAGCTTGCTCAATTTAATTCTTGCTTTTTTCCCCTGCCATAAGAATTGTTTTATCAACTCATCATATCTCTTAAAGATAGTGGGTGTTATTATGATAGGTAACATCATTGACTAATAATTAAATTGAGGCATCACTATCATTTTAATAGTATTAATCTTCCCCCAGAGTGTAAGTTGTATTTTTTCACATTTTTCTAATTTTGTTTGTATTTTTTGTAAGACTGGCTTAAAATTCTAATCAAGCAGGTCCTCCACAACTTGGCTGAGTTGGACTCCTAAATACTTCATGCCTTTCGGGATCCACCTAAATTTGATCTTCTCTACCATGTAAGCCTAGCACACTGGTATCACCGGCACCGCTTCGGATTTATTCACCTTGACTTTGTATCCTGATACTTTGGAATAGGACTGAATAATGTCCATCAAGTTTTGGAGAGATGGGTCTCAGGGTCTGTTACAGTAGCCAATATATCATCTGCATACAATAATAATTTATATTCCTGGCCCCCGCTGCAATCCTTTGATCCCTCCATTCTGCCTAATTTTAATGGCCAGTGTTTCTAGGAATAATATAAAAAACAAAGGGATCATAAAGCCCAATGTATTTCAAGTTTAAATTTACTGAGCCCCAATATACAGTGATTCTATACATTATGTGAGGGCACATTCATAGATATATTGCTTTATCTTAACAGATATGACTTCACGTTAGGTCAAACTTAATTGTTGGCTTTGTTGCAGTAACATAAATTGGCCTACCTAAGATATTAAGAAAAAATTTGGCAATTGCGAGTAGGCTTGATTTAGGTTACATATGATTTAAGTCTACATACATTGCTATTTGAAAGACCACTGTGAAAGATTTTTAGTTCATGTGACGAAAAGTGCATTTGACAGATCTTAGGCAGCACAGGTCTCAGCTTGTTTAGGACCCAAAATCCATGACAGCAGAAGACAAGCATGGGGATGTGCATGCAATAGGCAACCAACCACAGGCTGTGGGTGGTTTGTAATGGTCGACACAGTTTGAGTAGAAACATTTAGATATTCAACACTATTTAAACACTATTTAGGGATGCTTCTTATAAAATTTTGATTTTATTTTTGTTTAAAAAATGGGGGGGGGGATTCAGGTCCATAAGGAATCCCAGAAGGTGGCAACTGATATTTGGCCTAACCAGGGGTTACGACCATATAATCCTGTAGAGTCTAACGCCTGTGCTGCGTATAAGGTCAGGGAGCGGGGGTGATTATTTATTGTACATGCAGTCTTTGTCTTATGAAAGCCGAGAGGATGACTGCCCCTCAGTACCAGAGAACCTGCGGCTGCCTTTTTCGGCAAAGTGCTGCTTTCTCCTTAAATGCTGACCGGACCCCCTTCATCTCCATAATTCTTTAGTACATTTTCTCCTATTCCACAAATAAACCTCACCTCTCAAAGGATCTTGCCTGAACCCTCATCTCCTGCATTTCCTTCCCTGCCACAGTATATCCACTTAATTTCACATCGCAAAATAAATTGCTTGAATAGACCCCAGGAGGTTAAGTTAGGTTTGTTTGTACATGATATTTTTTATTTAAACACAGGGAATAAGGTCAGATAAAGGTTTAATATTAAGAAATTGAACCGGGTCAGTGTACAGTAACATTGTGAGGAGGTTGTGGAACTTGTGGAGTGGGTTTGTGTAACCTTCGGCGTATTTTTGTTTCTGCCGACTTGACAAAGTTGTGTTTTTATCTGTCATGGTCTGGTTATTCCCATCTCACCCCTCCATCTTTGAAAATGGTTTAACCCATCCCTGTGTCACATGGCCCTCATGTAAAGAAGGTTACAAAAAGTCAGGTGACATGCCAAAGCACAGAAAAAAATACAGCTTAACATTTTTATTGTGAAGTGATATCGCCTTATTTTTTGTTTATGTAACATCAGATTGCATAACTTAGGCAATAGTATTTATTGTTGGCCTCTTAAAATAACCGGAAACCTTACTAGGAAGGATCTTATGGGCAAAAACCAGTTTTAGTTTCCTTTTGATTTCTTTGGTTTTAACACCATAGATGATTGGATTTATACATGGGGGAATGACAAAAAATGACATTGCCATGAACTTCTGTAGGATGGGGGGCGTGCTGGGAATCCGGTAGCAAAGGACGATGACAAAACCTGAGAACTCGTAGATAAGGAACACCAACAAATGTGTGGCGCAGGTGTGCATAGCCTTGCCATTCGACTCCACACTTCTGTTTCTGAAGCATGTGATGAGAATATGAATGTAGGTAAAAAACACAGAGAACAACCCAATGCTGTGCAAAAGCCCAGTGATGAACAACCCATAGATGTTGTTTACTGTGGTCTCCTCTGCGCAGGTCAGCTTCAAGATTGACACATTGTCACAGTAGTAGTTTGAAAGTGCCGTTCTGCAAAAAGGGTGCTGCAGAGTCAGTACAAACAGGACTCCCACCAAGAGTATGTCCACCAGCCATGCTAAAACACTGAGCTTCATCACAGAGCCTTTGGTCATGATGCTGTGATAGCGCAAAGGATGACAGATGGCAATATATCGGTCGAAAGCCATAACAGACAATATTAAATGTGTGGCTCCACCATAAATGTGGAGGCAAAGAGCCTGAATTACACATGCAAGGAAAGTGATGGCCCTTTCTTGAGAGAGCATGTTAAGCATAGCCCTGGGGACCATGGCGCTGATGCCTATGAGGTCGTTGACAGACAGGTTCAAGAGGAACAAATACATGGGCTGGTGCAGATTTGAGTTGGTGGTTATAATCAGGAGCAGAACCAAATTACATCCCAATGTGACACAGTAAATGAGGAAGCTGAATGTCAGCATAATGTAAACACCTTCCCAGGACAAGTCAAAGCTGTCCATGGTGAAAATGGTGTCAAGGACACGAACGGTTCTGTTGTACATTTTCCACCAGCTTCACCTGAAAAAATGATAACAGAAATATGCACTTTTTATTTTATTGTTTATTTTAATGTAAAAATTCTGTCTAATAGCCTAACCTGGTATAAATATGCACTTGCTGTGAAATTAGACTTTCAGTCATAACCCCACAATCTTATTTTACAGATGCTCAAAAACAATATACAGTACAGAGTTTAAGAATGTGTCTTTGAAACAACAAATCATATTAAAGCAGGTATTTGATTACCTTTGATTTCAGAATGTTAAACCTTACCTTTTGCCAAGGGCTTTGGATGGTTAAAACAGCCAGTGCAATATAAGCTGTTGATTGCTCAGCTGCATGAATATATAGATGAGAATGTAAAAAAAAGAAAGTTATCACATGGTTACTGATCCAGCCCACTGCTGACAGTTGCCGGGATGTGAGACATGCAATTGGTCAAAGCTAATGCATTATGATGTTTTATTCATACGATACTGCTTTCCTAACAAATTCATGGCATGTCTGTTCTGTACATTTCATGGATTTAATTTAAGTTTGTTGGCCAGTCCCTGAAACAACTTGGGTTTAAGGGCGTTGAAACTACTCTGCCAACCCTGAGATTTGAACCTTCCAAATGCAGGCACAGCACCCCAACCCACTGAGCCTCACTGAGCCCCCAGTGCGAATGAGCACATAAGAATACATTACCTACGCATGACAGAGAGTGACCGAACAGAAAATATTGAGGAACCGTGTGTATCATAATAGTACATATAATCTTCCAAAGTAAATGAGTTCAAAGTCTTTACTGCTGAAGTAGGTTAGGAATAGGAGTATGCATTGTACTGGGCAGGGGCAGTTCAAGCCTGTTTGGCTGCCTCACCCGCCCCCCCTGCCTGCCTCCAATTCCCACCACCCCCTGCCCCGGTAACAAAAAGCACCATTCTGCAAAGTGATTTTTATAAAGCTATTTGGAGCGATACAAATAAATAACGTTTTAAAGTACATATAAAAATATATATAACATTCATAAGTATCAAGAAGAAGTAACAAAGACAGATATAAACAAATAATAGTATAGAGATAAAATAGAATCGAATTATTACAGTATTACCATATTGGCTAACAAGCATACTAGTACATTTCCTAGTTACCTATTTCATTACATGTATAATATTATACTCAAAGAAATGAAAGTATACCATTATCGTTTTCACGTTTCTCCCTCTTCTTTGCTCTTTTTTTCTAAATTAGGCACCTGATGACTTACACTTTTTCTTATTCATTTTTGTTAATTTGGCACTTGAGCAAATTTGCATTATCCATCCGCCAACACTGTCACATCAGAATCAACACTAAACCAATTCACCTTGGTGACGTGCAGACTGGCTTTATATTATTCTTGAAGATTTTGCATAAATTAAAAAATAGCATCTATGAAACTATACATTCACAGTTTTATGAATGAATTGTGGTTTACTTGGTAGCATTTCGTTGGGTGACTGATTTGACTAATTGCATTAGTACTGTGCAAAGCCTTCCAGTGGGGAGACCTGAAGTCAACCCGCCCCTGCACCCCTCCTCATCTCGTATTTCTGAGTGGTATGTCAACTAGCTCACACACTATAATCAGGGTGCCCATTCCTACAAGCCTGACTGACCCCCATGGTGCTATGTTATCATTGGCGTGACTTACAAATGAGCGACAGAAAACTCATCACGCAAATGTCACAATTGAGTTATTTATTTTTTTGTGTGTAGGCAGCCCATGACACTTTTGGAAAGATGCTGCCCATGTCATCCAAACCTAAATCTGCCAGTGGAACAGGCCAAAAAAATCCCCAGTAGTGCATCCTACTCGAATAAGCCAATGGCTAAATACTTCCTTCTCGGTCACCAACAAAATTCATTCATATTTTATTCAGGGACAACAGATGCTAGAAACTCCGTAGCGACAGCTACTGAAGCTCCAGAACCCCCTGGAGATGATTCCATCAATTCCCATAGCTTTTACTCTGAGGTGGTTCCCAACCTTTTTTGGCCTGTGACCACATTTTGACATCACAAATTTCTGGCGACCCCATAGACATTTTTTTTTCTAGAATTAGTTTTCATCATATTTATCATACCCTGTTGCAAATACAGAGTAGCCAGAATAGTGCACAAAGTCACATTCTATTTTCCCTGATCACATGTATAGTTTGTCAAGCTTGTCTTTACAAGGCTGAAGGTGATCGCGATCATTTTATTTGAACATCCGAATTCAGGATGGGCCAATCCACATTTTTTCATTTCCGATCCGATTCCAATACACAACTGCCGATACAGATTCCGATTCAAGAGCTCTTTTTACTTTGTTATGGTTTACAGCCCCAACAGGTGGCTGCCCTTCGCGAACAACTTACTCTACAAAAAAGACGTGACGTAAAAAAAGATAATTTCCCCACGGGGATCAATAAAGTACCAATTATTATTATTATTATTATTTATATATTAATGTTTTTAAGCTAGTAAATACAGACGGAAAAAATATTTAATTAGGCTACTACAAACATGCATAACGTACTGTTGTTTAAACATTTTTGAGGCATTTGCAGTTCAATATGCATATCTTAAAATTAGAATTTTTCTCTTATTAGCATCAGTTCAGTTACACTTTGTATTATACACCCCTCTTGTATCACAAGCTGCAGCGAGTTTGTAAGACAGTCCAAGTTAGCAATTCCCAAATCATCCATAGGTTTTTTTTGTCTCACAGTTATGTGTGCTTTGTTAAAGTTTTTCTCGATTGCTAAAACACTATAACCAATCTTTTGAACTAAAATTTCAAAACCATAATGCTATTTTTCAAAAAGCACACACATTTCCCTGAACTATAAACACTATTCTCCTGCTTTAACACATGAGTCAGATTTGCTAAACTGTTACTGCAAAACTCTACACACAAATACCTACATTTTTCAGTGCTTACACCATGTGGTCATTTAGAAAGCACTACCATTCAGTAATGTTAAGTCAGCACAGCTTAAGCTCAATTAGCACACAATTAACCAAGTGGAAACACTAGGAGTCAAAATTTATAACACACCAATCAGAAACTTTGATGGATAGATAAAGTCAGTTCATTCAGGTTTTAAACAATAGATCCAAAGAGATGCAAAGGAAGAGATTGAGGAGGAGGAGGAGGAGGAGGAGGACGACGACGACGACGACGACGACGACGACGACGACGACGACGACGTGAAGGGAGAGGAGGAGGTTGAGGATGATGGCGACAAGGAAGGGCAAGGAGCCAAGTGGTCTCGGATGATATTTGAGTCTCTTTACTTGACCTTGTCCATGGTATGACTATGAGGGAGGCTGGGCAACAAGTACGGTCAAATTTGAGTCGCTTCCTGTTGCCTCCATCATCAGAACCTTCAGGGAGGAAAACAAGTAGGTGTACTTGCAGTGAGACTGCTTGAGGTTCAGTATGTTTACAGCTTTTCCTGTAAAAAGAATGTCACAGTAATGAGTTCTATTTTTGTACAGACAGATGACCACCTGGTGGAGGCAGGTTAAGGCTTTTGTCGGTGGTGCAAAAGGGAGCTTGTAAACATGGCAATTGCCAACGTAATCTGCCTGAGATTCGATCCGGATGAAACGGTATACCGCATCCCTTTTGAAAGAAACTCTCAATTTCTGAACTGTGGTTCCAGGTGGTGATTTACTCTACTGTGGCATTTTGCAGGCATCTCTGTGACTGAAGGATGGCCTGTTCCCCATAATTCTTTGTGGAGGCAGGTTTTTAACCTGACCAAAAGGAAAAGGAACATAATTGGCCATCAGGCTATTGTAAATGTCCCTGGTCAGAGTGGAGGGAATGTCACTATGTGTGCAGCCATCAGCCAACGAGAGGTACTCCACCGCCATGCCATTCTAGGACCCTATAAGGCTATGCTTCTCCTTGCTTTTCTTGATGGTCTAAGATGGCATGTTCCAGCTGGACTATAGAGAACCAGCACAGCCAGAGCAGCCTCACGTAGTTGTAGTTATAAATCTTTCTGCCTGCATACACTCACTTTCTAAACCCGATAGGACTTATTTTCGGCATGGCGGTGGAAAATGTTTGACAGAACCCTCTGTCTGTGTTCACCTCCAGGCCATGGAAGAAGCCTGCCTAGACATCAGTAGATGCATACCAGCGGTGGATCGGGCATGCAAGAGGATTTTGCCCCCACTGCCTGGCTAGGGCCAATAGCCTGTGATGTGGATGAGATTTTCTGGCCTGACCCAGACCAGACAGGATACTGAGTTGGAATGTTTTTGGTGTGTGGTACTGCATAGTACATGAATGGAAAAATGTGCCACTGTATATACATTGGTTGTGTCTTGTGTGTTCATCATGTGAAACCGTTTTTGAGGGGAAGAACCACAAGCAACTTGCCAGTTTTGGAAGTATTGCTTTTAATTGGTTTCTCATTTGCTAAGATGCTCAGTGAAACTGGGATTCACTTGATCTTCATCACATTCTTAGCACAGGAGAAGTCCTCTCTTTCAAATACCTTAACACTTTCATTTGTTTCACACTTTTCATACCCTTTGTCAAAACAGTCACCACAGATCTCATTGAAAGATCCCAAACTCCATTGGATTCACTGTGTTGAACAAAAGGAAAACATCTAACAGCTGAGAAAGTACTTGCATAATTATGAATATCCGATGCACCTGTATGACACTTGTTTGCATGACTCTTCAATCAGCAATCAATCCTCATCCCTCTACAAATGATGCCACTTCTATATTGCTATTTGCAAGCATGGATCAAAGAGGCCATGGCAGATGGGCCTGAGAGAGGAGTTTGTATGCGTGGTGGAGGAGGTGCAGCAAGAGGACAAAATCGAGCTCGAGTTCCAAATGAAATTCGGGCGACAATTAGACCATGTCATCAATCATAGCTTGTCCTTTAGAGAGGCTGGACAAAGAGCCCATTCTGAGTCAGAGCACTGTGGCATCTATTGTCGGGCTTTTTCGGAATGAGAACAGGTAATTCAGTGTTACTGTAATGTATACCACGGTGTATTTCAGCTTTACTGCATTGCCCTGTTAGCAGAACAAACTGTCTATAGTAATGCTGATGTTTTATCAATCCTATTTATGTGACTGTCATACAGTAATGTCAATTTTGACATGCTTTTTCCTTTGCTTTAGAATCCACACATTACCACACACTGGTGGCAGAAGAAAGATATTTGGTATTGAACAGGAGTCTGCCATTGTAGATATGGTTATGGCAAACAATGCAATCAGACTGAGGGAAATCCAGGCAGCAGTAATTGCAGATCAGGGAGTATTTAGAATATAAACAGTGCGAGTTTGGGAACTATAGATCGAGTCCTTAAACGAAACCATGCCAGAATGAAGTAGCTGTATAGAGTTCCATTTCTAAGAAACTCTGACATCGTAAAGGAGGCACGATTCCAGTATGCGCAGGTACAGATTTTTTATTGTAATTCCTTGTTTACCATAGTTACATGCAACTGGAATAATTTGCTTCATGAATTTGCTCTTTTTCTTAGAGAATAATGGAGTTTGAAGCAGAAGGGGCACATCACA
>JABFEA020000039.1:15513241-15524487 GCA_019775915.2 Cyphomyrus plagiostoma | reverse complement strand
TAAACTTGCAGGTTGCTTTACAGATAATCCATCCACCTGTGTCCCAGCTGCTTATCTAGTGCAGGGTCACTAGGGGCCTGGAGCCTATCACAGGCAGCTCAGGGCATAAGGCATGGGAGCACTTGGGATGGCCCTCGGTGCATTGCCTGGCACATACATACACAGAATACACATCACCATGTACTATGGGCAATATACAGATATCAAGTATCCTCCTGAAGTGTAAGAAAATCATGCAACACGAGGAGAGCATGGAAATTGTATGAGGGAATCAAACCAACATGGCACCCCAGCAAAAATTTCTCTGTTTTTCTGAAATTTAAAAACTGTCATAGTCATTATCTCGATTTGTTAATCTGACAGTCTGCTTGTCAAAATTAATGTGCAATTAATTTCCATAATAATAAAGATTTAAAAATGATAATTAAGTGTTATGCGGCAAAATATCTAATACCTGTAACTACAGCAGACACATACTTCAAGTGCTCCCTACTAGAAAGACTATCCTGTCCTGGAAAAAAAATATTCAGAGCAAACATTAACATCAAATTTTATCCATATTAAAGACCATGACCAGTCATTTTTAATATTCAGTGAATTTCTATAATGTACAGGGAAACAATTTGCATTACATTACATTTAGGGACAAACTTACCTTTCTGTGCAAATGTTACCTGTGGGGTACCTACAAAAGAAAATATGAGTGTTGAATTGCGTTTTGTATTCCCGTCCAAAAGGACAAAGGATCTAGGAAATCATTCTGCTCTTTATAGGTTCTCTGACATATAAGTCACGTGACTTCCATCTCTGACCCTTAGAAACCATCAGCTGCTGGTAACAGATGTTAATCTTTTCTTTAAATATGTATTTGTTACCATTTGTTGCGGAATTGATGCTATTTTCTTGCGGGAGAGTTACACAAAAATTTACTTTGAACCTTAGTTACATTTATTTTAACTAAGGTTTACAGAATGTTTAATGTCCATGTCTCAGCAGGTTTTGTAGTAATAAAATGATTAACTCAGATGGCTGACAGAATGTAATGTTTGATAAAATCATTTGTCTTTTTGAATGTTTTCTAGTGAATATTGAAATGCCTGACAAAACATAATGACTGTATTAGTTTTTGATAAGTTGCGTATTGGTGGAGATACATGTTACAGGACTTCCTGAGATCATTGTACAGTATTGTTTACTATATATTAAATATCATCTTTCATTAATTAAGAATAATAACGTAACATACAGCAACATGTGGTTCACATAATATTCAGTATGTAATTAATGTAATGGAGTAATCATTTACCAGGGTGAGGAATTAGATTTGCTTACACCTATTTACCCAGTTGTATACATGTATAAAATTGTATAATTCATTTAGCCATCCACCACCACCACCATATTATTAATGAAATCAGCATTTTCCTCTGAAGTTAAATGATGTCTTACATGACAAACAAAGAGGAATGGAAGCACATATTCAGTGAAAATTAAGTTCATTAGTTGAAATGAAGTTGAAGTGACTTTATTTCACATATAGGTATTTAACAAAGACTAATACAATTAACAAATGTGAGCCTAGAGGGGTAGGATGTGCAGTGGCCTGTACTACAAAGCGGGGTTACTGGCTTTTCAGGGTAACTTGTTAGATTTAAGGTACCACAGTTTAAATGGACTTCATATTCGTTCACTGTCATTTTGCCAGACTACCTTAAATCTGACAAGTTACCCCAATAAGCCAGTAACCCCACTTTATAGTACAGGCTCCAGGACTTTTTGCAGGGAGAACTGACTGAACAAGATTTGCTTAACTGATTTTGTAAACATACCCCTTGCTCCCTGAAGATGCAATTGCACTTCGTAATCTGAATCAAACAACTGGTATTGGTCCTCACACTCCTAGCTACAAACTGCTTTGCTAAGGGAAATAAATTATCAGAGGTTGAAAGTTCATGTTCAGAAAGTACAAATCCAGACCAAGATGGTCATGCTCACAGCTGATGTTGTGCCTTGATCTCTCGCTATTGGTGAGCTGTGAGCCCTTGCTGGCTAGTGAGCTGTTGCAGTCCCAGGGAGCTCTTGACCTCCCTTGTCGCCGATCTCTCGGACAGGGGTCCGGCTGGCTGGTGCAGTTAGCTAGAGCAGGCTATCAGGGAATTGTCCAGAAGGACCCACTCCAGTATCACCAGTGGAACTGCTTTTGGCATCCCACCCCTGACACCAATGTAACATGTGGCAGACCAAGGCATCATGGCAGCAGAGAAAGATGAGAAGGTTTTTTTTAATGGAAAAATAATGCCCTTTTATTCAGCCCTTCAAAGGACTAATGCAGTCACCAAACAAACGGGTACCAAACAAACACTGGGATCAGTATGGCAGGGAAATATGGGGAGGTTTGACACTGGACTGCAAGGTACAGGTACAGTGGGCAATTTATACACAGCTAAAGACATACAAGGATCAGACAGGGTTCAATATTTACTATTTTTCTTGATCGCTGACACACTATAACTGGGCCTATGAACTGAACATCCAAAATATGACGCCATCTATCAAAAAGACCCATTTCCCAATTCCCTCAGTTTCACCCATGATTCAAGTTTTGTTGTGATTCAAAAATTTTTGTGATAAACTCTACACACCAGTCCCTTCATATATCACTGGCTTGTTTAGAAAGTGATGGCATTCAATATGATTAACTTAATTCATCATAGCTGAAACCCGAGTCACACACATTTCCCTGGGTGGAAACGTTAAGAGTGAAACTTGTTCACACACCAATCACAGAGAAAAAAGGGCCATGGGACACTTCACTTGTTTTGGAGCAATAAATCACAAAGACATGAAGGTGAAGGAAGAGGAAGATCAAAAGCAAGGAGACAAACAGTTTCTGAGATTTGTACTCAGTTGACCATGTCCTCGTCCATGGGATAACAGTGAGGAAAGCTGAGTAAAGAAAATGGGTAAGGTAGGTACTTTACACACTGCTCACTACTGCAAATTTGGAGTGCTACACTCTTTGCCATTTCATCACATAGCATGTACTGCAACTGTTTACTTTATTGTACTGTATGCTGTCTAAAATGCAGTGTATTACTGTACTATATCACATACAGTTAATTTGCAGTTACTGTATGCTCTTATTTTTTAAAATGGATAATTTAGAGTTATTCGACCAGTACTTCTGTTTTTGCACAAATGAGAGATGAGAGATGATATATAGATCACCTAATGGATAAAATGGCTGTTTTCAGAAGAGCAAGAGATGGAAATGATTAATAGAGCCATAGCCAACATTATCTTTTACTTGCAGAAAACAAAGGAAAGTTATTGAGGATCAAGGAATATTCCAAGGCATCAATATTGTCAGTATCTCAACAAATGACCGCATTCTTTGATGGAACAGGTTGAGGATAAAACAGGTCTATTATGTTCCTTTCAAAAGGAACTCTGACAAGTCAAAGACCAGTGCTTAGAATATGTGCAAGTATGGTTTTTCATACTGTTTATCATATTTCAGTACAGTTGTGTATTACAGCAGTATATACTGTAGTACTGTATACGATGATTGCATTTCAGAGTAGCCATCATGTACTGTACTGTGTTTTACTTTAGTAGAGAATATTTGAAACTGATGTCAGAAACACGCCTCATTAACTCATTTTTGTTGATGAAACATGATTTAATGTCACCAAACAGAGGAGAAGGGAGTGAAAAATCATTGGCCACTTGGCTATTGTGAATGTCCCTGGCCAGTGAGGAGGCAATGTGACCACGTGTGCTACCATCTGCTATCAAGGGGTTCTCCACTGCCATGCAAACCCTTAGTCCATACAACATCATGCTTCTGCTAGCTTTCCTCGATGGTCTGCGAGATCATGTGTACCAGCTCAACCAGAGGGAGACAGAGCAGCCAGAGCAGCCTTGCAACGTTGTCATTTAGGACAGTTTCAGTTTCGACCGGGCTGCTGCAGTTCGTGACAGGTTCACGAACAACCCTAGATCATTCTGCATAATCTCCTTTGCTGTACCTCATAGACGAGTTGTTTTTGGCATGGTGGTGGAAGGTCTATGACTGAGTCCTCTACACCCTATTTATATTAGTAAATACATGGAAAATATTTCTCTCTATGTTCTATTGCATGTTTTTACAATCCATTTACTTTTATATAAACTTATTTTACTTATTTTTACTTAACTTATTAAGCAATAATAGGATAGGCGACGGACGAGACGAGACCTGGAAGACAAAAGCAAAAACCGATCAACAGGGACCAGGGAACAAGACAGAGACACAAAGCAGGCACAAGGACAGAAACCAGGACAAGACACGATACAGGACAGGGAACGCAGACAAGCAGACAAGTATGGGAGAGACAGAGGGACTGCCAACAGGCGGAACAAAAGGGCCCGGGAGTGAACGGAGGCACAAAACCAGGCGGGGCCGTGGGTCGAGCAGAAACAGGCAGGGCTGCGGGCGGGGCCGCGGGCTTAACAGGAGCGAGCCACAACCCCTCCTCAAAGGTGCGCACTCCGGGCGCGTCCCAGGAGAGGCGCGCCAAGGCGTCCTCAGGCGGAGCAGCTGCGGGCGGAGGCGAGGGCGTGACGGCCTCCGGCAGAGCAGCTGCGGGCGGAGGGGCGGCCGTGGCGGCCTCAGGCAGAGCAGCTGCGGGCGGAGGCGTGGGCGTGGCGGCCTCAGGCAGAGCAGCTGCGGGCGGAGGCGCGGGCGTGCCGGCCTCAGGCCGAGCAGCTGCGGGTGGAGGCGTGGGCATGGCGGCCTCAGGCCGAGCCGCTGCCGTCGGAGCCGGGTCCGGAGCCAGCGCCTCGGGTGCGGCTGTCACAGCAGGCGGAGGTGGGTCCGGAGCCGGCACCTCGGGTGTGGCTGTCGCAGCAGGCGGGTTGGGACCGCCAGTACACGAAGTCTTGCAGCAGTTCCCCAGGCTGGCCACGCCGGAGTCTCCCCAGACCATCGGGGAGCTCCCTCCTCCACTGTTGCTCTCCCAGACAGGGACGAGTGAGCAAGCTCCCAGGAAGAGGGAAGCGTCCTCCGGCGTGCCTCGCCTCTTTTGCCGCCTCTTTCCGCCAGCTGCTGAAGGTGGAGCCGCCTTGGACTTGTCGTCCAAGCACTGAGCGACGCGCGGGTTCTGTCAATCAGTGAGCCGGCAATGAAGGCGAGCGAGGCACCTTCTTGCTTTTGTGCTGGCACAGGACAAATGGCAGACTAACAGTGAGACAACGTCAATGCTAAGTCTGCCGGACCTACGCTGACGCAGACTTAAAACACACAACAGGCAGGCAGTAACGAGTGACAGGTGAGAACAATCAGGGGAAAACAAAAGGTAACGAGGTGGGCGTGGCACACATGAGGATCGTTCGGAGCGGGTCATGACATAAATCTATAAGAGTCTCCTCCAAAATTCTAAAGATATGCTAGAACTGCTAGCTCTAAATGGCTTTTGTGTGTGTGTGGGTTAGGTATATATTAAAATGTGGGGACCAAATGTCTCCAAAATGTGATAAAAATATGTTATTTTGACATTGTGGGGACCATTTTTTCAGGGGAATCAAAAAAGTAAAAATGCAAAAAAAAAAACTGTAATATTTTATTTGATTACTTTTGGTTATGAGGTTAGGGATGTGTAGGGGTTCAGGTTGTCATTTTTCCCATAGAAATGAATGAGCGGTCCCCACAAAGATATGATTACAGGTCTGTGTGTGTGTGTGTGGCATCCCACACAGACTGTAAGTCAGCCTTGTAGTCTGTGCTGTGTGGTATAGGTTTCAGGTCCTCCTGCAATCCTGAACAGGGTAAATTGTTGAGGATAATTTAATATAATCAGAATGTGACACAGCTACTGTTATGTCCTGCGACGTCCGCTCCGTTCCAGCCCCTCTCGTGTGCCACGCCCACCTCATTACCTCCTGTGATTTCCTAGTGTTTCCACCTGTGTGGCGCCGCCGCACGCCTGTCGTGTGATTCATCTCGTGTATTTTGGTCTGCGTCTGCGTCCTTTCCGGCAGATGCGGCATTGACGTTGTTCAATGTCTATGTTGTGCGCAATAAACCCTGTTTCCCGATCCTCTCGCCTGGAACTCCCTCCCTTGTCTCACTGTGCACCCGCGATCACAACAGCTACATGGATAAAGTAATAATATCGATATTTTTCCGGCTAATGATAAAACAGCAATATTGATGATGCGAAAATTTTATTTAGTAGAGCAATAAACATTTGTTATATTTACAATTAAATTGCCATGAAATTCCAAGTATTGTAATTTGTCAAATGCTAATATATTATTCTGAGACAATCTTGACAGCAGGAATTTTCTTAACAAGAAGTCAAATAAATTAAATTTATGATAGTGACTTTGCATTCCAGAAATTTAGTTCTGCAGTTTGAGTTTACAAGTGATAAAGTTGCCATACTGACAGATTTATTTTTACAGGTTTTCTAAATGTATAGACATTACACAAATAAATAAGGCAGTACATTGTCTCTGTCACGCTCCAGCGGCAGGCGTACAGGGAATCAGGCGAGTCCAGCCGGCAGTGCAAGAAAAGGGGTGTTTATTCGGGGTTTCAGGGCAGACCGAGACAAGAAACACCGCTACAACATGGAACATCAATGGACATTAATGCAGGATCTGGGGTAGACTGACTCAGACAAGGACTAAATACACAGGACACGCTGGCAGAAACAGGCAACAGGTGAGACCAATCAGGTAAAAACACGGGGTAATGAGGTGGGCATAGCACACACGAGGATCGTTTGGAGCGGGACATGACAGTCACAGTGGTTAGCATTGTAAACTACTACCGTGACTCTGTGTGACTTATACTTTTCATATTCCCTCTGTGTTCACACTAGTTTCCTCCGAATACTCCAAATGGCATGTAACATATGGATGGGTGAATTAAATATAAATTTTATAATTAAATCACATTTTTCAAAATACTTTTCAAGCATATATATTAGTAGTATTGTATAAAGAACACAAAAGAATGTCAAATTTATGTTATTCTGAAACCATTTTTATTTTTCTATAACATAATCCAAGTTACACAATTTATTTTTCTTTTTTTTATACATTTCTTTTTAAAAAGCATTTCTTACTGGAACTATAACACGATCAAATGATCTAACCTAACACAGTGACTGAAGATAAACCTGTATTAATTTCTTCGTAATGTCTCTCAGTCTAGCCTAATCATTTGCCATAGTTACTGTTGTACTCCTATGTTTGTTTCTTCTGAACATTTTTTTTACAAAGTCCTTAATCTCGGCAGTATTCAGAGAATACACAATGGGGTTTAACATAGCAGGAACACCATATGAGAGTGATATACTGATTATCCTTGCATTGCGGTGGACAGTGCCAGCCATTGCACCTATGTAAATGCCCAATATTGGAAAATAATATGCTGACACTAATATTAGGTGGGAAAAACAGGTCTTTAAGGCTTTCAGACGTCCTTCCCATGTTGTAATTTTAAACAGTGCCAACAGAATACATGCGTAAGATAAACCAATCAGAATCAATGGTAAAAAATAATGTAACACTGTGAATAACATTACTATAATATAACTTGGCATATTATCATTGCAGGCCAGTTTGTATAGGGGCCCGTGGTCACAGAAGTAGCTATCGACCACTATATATTTACAGAACGATAGCCTAGTTACCAATGATACTCCAACCACTACAAACACAATATTAAATATGCATCCCACAGTGAGAATAATGCCCATTGATGTGTTTGTGACAATGCTGTGGTACCTCAGTGGGAAGCATATTGCAATAAATCTGTCGTATGCTAGAACAGTAAGTGTGAGAGACTGTACTGAACTAAAAAAATATATAAAAAACATGTTTGACAAGCAGGCCTCATATGTTACTTGCTGTATATTTAGCAGACAGACTTTAATCACATTAGGAAAAACAGCAGTACTCTCACCCAAGTCAGCTATAGCTAAAGTAAAAACAGCCATATATTTTGGACTATGAAGACTACGATCTATGTATATAATAAACATGACAAAAGAATTCCCCAAGACAGTAACGATATAAGCAAAACACAAGAACATGAAGTAGTACTGGGCATGAGGTATGTTGGAAAACCCAGTGATGAAAAAATACTGAGGACGCACGAAAGAATTTGAAGTCGCATTTTGGTTTGAAGTGTCGCCCATGTTTTCTCAGGGTTGTTGTTTTCAGTCTTCTCTGATCTGGAAAAGTAAAACATGTTTACCTTCATAAACTTGCTGATATAGATAATGCTTCTGTTTTTTGAAATAGATGAAACTATGTAACTTCAATGTAATAATCTGATGTGTGATATAGTTTCTTAAATGATAAAAAAAAACGAACCATGATTATGAAAAAATCCAAAAATTATGCCCAACATAACTGAGTCAGTTTTTATGTTCTTATTTTAAAATCTCTTAAAACTAGTCATATTATGGTAAAATATGTTCAGCACTAAGATACTGACATTCAGTGTCACTGTTACTGAATACCACACCGGTAATGATTAAAACACAGATTGTCAATGCATCACAATACTGAAAATGATACAATACTACATTCAACACAATTCTGACTGTAAATCAGGGCTGGACTGATTAAAAATTGCCCCTGGACTTTAGGCTCCCCATGGCCCCATGATACATTTTGCCGCATGGGGGGGGGGGACACCAGGAAAATGCCCGGTATGTCAGATGGCCAGTCCAGGCCTGGTACTGACTATATCACCAGTAATTATTACAACACCAATACTCAATGCACAATAATAATGAAAATGACTCATAACTGAATACAAAATGATGCTGAAATCAACATCTTTCTCAATCCTAAACAATGCCAAATATACTGAAAATGACAAAATCATGACAAAAAACTACACTCAATCATACATGCACAATGTAAAGTTTATAGCTTTTCCTCCTACTGGAATTCACCATTTTCAAAGTAAAAAACTCTGCCTAGTTTTTGTGCTTTCTTTTATTATCAATAAAGGGTCTCACATCCTACATTAAACCTCCAGCTTCAAACTGAATTCCTGTCCCCACTGGTTAAACATTTCACTGAAGCTCTCCACGGAATGGCAAAAATGTCACGTTTTTCTGATATATAGACTGGAAAAAATTAACTGACAAATAAAATGTTAAGTCAGAAATATGAGGCTTACATGACCCAAATTAGTATTCATATTTCATTGTTTGATTGTTTACTTGTCAACACCGTTATGTATTTTTGTCAAAGATAACTAAATGTTCCCCAAGACAGGTAAATGTCCAGTACCTGCTGCTATAGTGTCCACTGCTAGGAAAAAACAGTATTTGAAATAAACATTAGTTATAGTTCTCATTATTGAAATTCACTCATTCATTTTTAACATCCAAGAGAACATAAATGTTACCTGAATTATTCTCGTAGTTCACTACTCCTTTCGATCCAAACAGACAAATGATCTATGAAACAGTTCTTCTCTTTATATATCCTCATCTGGGATGTTATATGATCACCTGATCACCTGACTTTGACCTCATGCCCTCAGCTGTGTTACAAAACCTCTAATATTATCTTTAGAGATGTAGCTGTTATTATTAATTTCTGTGTTTATACATTTTTTTCCTCTTGCAGGACAATTACACTAATATTTCATTTTAAAAAGTCCAGGTATCATTGTGATGTTATGGAACTTTAATATACTTGTGACTATTTGTAATAATTTGTATTGTTAAGTGAAATGGCTGACAAAATGTAATGACTGATAACACAAGTTTCTTTTGCAAATGAGGACTGAAATGATGCAATAATAATATTATTATTAATAGTAATAATGAATGATTAGTTTCATCATTTTATTTTGCACATAACTCTCATACTGAAAACACTAGCAATATATGAACATGTTGCATCATGCACTGCAGAAGCAATTGATTCAATGTGATTAAGTAAAGACTCTAATCCAGATTGCATATCCATCCATGTATCTTCTGTAACGGTGTGACTGGGGTGACATGGTGGTTCAGTGGTTAGCACTCTCGCCTTACACCTCTGGGACCAGGGTTTGAATTGCCGCAGTGGCTCCATTTGTGTGGAGTTTGCATCATGAGGTTTCCTCCAGGTAATCTTGTTTCCCACTTCCTACTGTAGTCCAACAACATGCTGAGGTTAATGTGCCTTATTGTCATGATCTGTCCTGTCTCTTCCTGATTGGGCCAGCAGAGGTCACTGTTGGCCCTCTGTAACTCTCCTAATGGGGGACTGGTTCCAGCACACCCCAGAGGTGAGGACCCCAGCCTATGTGCCTTTCTCTACTTCAAGGAGAATCTTTACTGGGGCTGGAGGACAGAGGCCAGACACCAGTGCCAGGCCACTACTGGCCGCTTTGCACACTGCAAGAAGCTACTCTGCTTGTCACTTCCCTGCAGAGAGAAGCTCCTCTGCCTGCAGCAGTCCCATAGCACTTCACTGCTCAGCCCACTGGAGTGCTTCTCACTCCTTGCCAGGGTGCTCCCCACCTACACTCACACCAGCACCTCCTGGTGTCTTGTCAGTGTTCCTGGTGTTTTACTGGTGCCCCTCTCATCTCCTGGTGTCCCACCAAGGCCCACCTTGTCTGAAGCCCAATTCCTGTGGTCCCCGTTCCCTAAGGTTCATCTAAGGTCCTGTCACCCTGATCATCCATCAGTCATTTTTCATTAATGAAGAATACTAATGTTACATGTAGCAATGCCTGGTTCATAGAATATTCAGCATATAATAAATATTACCACATGTTCTCTGTACCATTGCTGTTGATTATAAACAGTTGATGATAAGTGTCAAAGAGGAACACAAGCACATAATCAGTCTCAGTTAATTAGATAAGATCATTGTGGTTATTTGATACAGTGCATGCAAGTTATACAAGAAACTAGGCCTGTCGCGATAAACGATGGATCACTTAATTGCATGATAATTAAAATGAGGTTGATCATTTCTCCGGCCGTGATAATATTTGTTTGCATGCTTGTTTGTTTTCCTCATGTCTCTCTCTACCAAATGGGAATATCGGTTCTTTTTAGCAAATTGGCTCATTTGGGTCAGCTCAGCAAGAAGAGCCAGATCTTTCAGCTCCTAAACGGCTCTTTTCAAAAAAACACCCCTCTCTTCGTTTAACCTGATGCTGATTAGCGTGACCTGATTTGAGCTTGTTAAAAATAAGACGCTGTCCAGTGGGCGGGCTTTTTCGGAAG
>JABFEA020000039.1:15480802-15492510 GCA_019775915.2 Cyphomyrus plagiostoma | reverse complement strand
TGGCATTCTATTGTCACACCCAGCAGGGCAAGGCACACCAATTAAGTGGCAATCAGGGGTTCTACCTACCTCAGGCCTTCGTCCTAACACTCAGTGCAAAGTATTGTGGCCCTTCTTAGAGCCCTTCTGAGTACTCCAACCACCTTGTCTGTTATCTGTCCTGTTGTGTTCCTGCCCTGCCTACTCCTACCCAGCCTGTGAGTGTCATTCCTGTCTGATCTGCCCTGTGGGGTTAATACCAGAGGAAGAGTGGAACTCTGCAGTTATTGAGTCAACAACGTTTTGGAAACTTTCATGCACTATGTGCCTCAGCACCCTCTTACTTTACCTGGTCTCTTACTTAATCTGGTCTTTTCTGTTGTTCCTAAACGCTTCCAATTTGCAATAATATCACTTACAGTTGACTCTGGAATATCTAGCAGGGGCAACATTTCACAAACTGACTTATTGCAAAGGTGGCATCCTATGACTCTACCACACTTGAATTCACTGAGCTCTTCAGAACAACCTATTCTTTCACTAATTTTTGTAAACCTGACTGCATGGCAAGGTGCTTGAATTTATACACCTATGGCAATAGGCATGAATGAAACACTTGAATTCTCCAGATTAGTTGAAAAGGACAGGGTGCTTTTCCATTGTATTTATCCACCTGGAGGCAGGAAAGATATCCTGCAGCTAAACCAACCTCCAATAAAAAGGGGCAGCATGAGGCTCAATAGGCTAAGCCTATGTGCCTGTAATCAGAAGGTCGCCAGTTCAAACCCAGCCTCAGCAGGTCCTTGACCAAGGCCCTTAACTCCTAGCTCCCTAGATGCCCCAACCGGTGACTGCCCTTCACGGACAGCTTACTCTACAAAGAGTAAGTTGAGGGAGGTGTAAAAAGACAATTCCCCCACAGGGATCAATTAAAAGGCCAGCACTGTGGCACATATCCTCATTCAGGTTCACTCTGAGCAAGGATGGAATTTTGAAGGTAATTTGATCCAACAGTTTTGTGAAATGTATGGGATTAAGAAAAGTAGGGCTCTGCCCTACCACCCTTAGGGGAATGGGCAATGTGAGAGATTTAATCATACGCTACATCAGGGGTCTCCAACTCTGATTCTGGAGAGCTACTATCCAGTCGGTTTTCAATCCTACCTGGCTTCTGATGAGCCACACCTGTTCTAAGTTAAATACCAATGTTTACCCAGTTGTGGAGGAAGACTAAGAGTTTGGGAATGGAATTTTGGCTGTGATCGTCTTGACACTGATTTATTTGAAGGGGTGGGTTGTAGCCTGTGCATTGTAGACAGGCATAAGAAAGACAGCAGGGGTCCTTACATTGATAGCCGACATGATATAGCTGCACATGCTCTGATGGCAAGGAGAAAAATAAAAGGAGCTGGTATAGGAGAAGCAGCCAGGGGTCCTGATATGTGGGCAAAAACGTTTTAAAAGGGAAATAAAACTAAACAAACAAGGACTGGAAAGGAACTGTGAAGAATCAAAACAAGAGGACTACAACAAGGAAGGACACAGGCTGACAAGAGAAGAGACATTAATGACCAGGGGTGTATTTCCCGAACAGCGACGGAAGTTAGCAATAACGATGCATCGTACTATGATAGTTCAAACTAACCAACTAACCAACATCCAAACAACAACTGTTTCCCAAAACTACTACAGTAGTAGTTTAAATTACAGTAGTTTAAACAATGTTAGTTAGTTGGGACTTCTGTAGTTCGAACTACAGTGGTTCCAGTGCTGATTGGTTAGACTCATGGCAAACCTACGTAGTTCTAACGACAATGGTTCCAGCACTGATTGGTCAGACGCACAGTGAGTTGTGCGCAACAACTAACAAACTACTTTCACAGCTGGTTGCATACAAATACTCGCAGCATATATAATAATCACACACACACACACACAGATGGTGCACAGAGTGCAGAAAAGGCGCAGGAAGTTAAGAATGGGGGCAAACATGGGGTTTATTAGACATAGCAACAAAAGGAGCAAGCAAACCACGGGCTGACATAACAATGACCGGACTGGGGAAACAAACAGAAACACGGACTAAATACAATGGACTTAATGACAATGATCAGGAACAGCTGGTAAACACGGGGTTAATGAGAGGGCGTGGCACACAGAAGGAGTGGACGATTGGGGCATGACAGGACCCCCCCCCCCCAAAGGTGTGCACTCCGGGCATGCCTAATGGGAGCAGATCGACGGGGACTGGGGAGACGAAGGCACCTGGGGAGACAAAAAAACAACAACCTCAACGGGGCACAGGGACAGTATGGACACATAGAACTGGCACAAGGAAGACATCTCAAACAATAAACCACAAACCACGGGAAACGCAGACAAACACAAAGACACCAAAGATGGAAACATGGGACCCAGGTACACTAAAAAGGACAACGGAGGGACCACACCAGGGGGCACACGCACAGGAGACACATAGGGACTAGCAGGGGACATGGATGCAAAAGGACAGGAGGGACACACAAGAGGCTCAAAGGAAGCAAAAGGGGACAAGGGCACCGAGGGACACGGAAGAGACACAGGGGGCACAAAGGGACCAACTAAAGACGAAGGCACAGAGGGACAGGGAGATAAAACAGGGGGCACTGAGGGACGAGGGGGAAATACAGAAGGCACAAAGGGACCAGAGGGGAGCAAAGGCACAGAAGGACGAGGAATAAACATGGAGGGCACGAAGGAACTCAAGGGGAATGAGAGTAAAACAGGACGAGGAGTGAACACAGGGGGCAAGGAAGCAAAGGGTAATGGGGAGCAGAGGGGACCCTCGGCGGGTGTGAGATTGTGTTCTGCGGGGTGTGAGGTGTGAGGGTTCTGCGGGGTCGGAACAGAGGCTGACGGGGACGCCGAGGGTGTTGAGGATACAGATAATGGGGCTGGTGGAGGTGGCAAGGAGGGATCCGTGGGGAGAGCCGCAGGCGAGGGACCTGCAAGCTGTCGAGGGGACGACAGCGGTCAGGCCATGGCTGGCTGACCAGATGCCCTGGGTGAAGCCAAGGCCAACCGCCAAGATGGAGCCTGGGGGTGTGAAGGCATGCCAGGGGGTCGACCCCAACATCGGAGTCCCCTCCCTCTCCTGGAGACTGAGAGATGGGCACCCGGCCGGGAACTGCCGCAATGCAGTGGCTGACAGGATTCACTGGGGGGGTCCACTGGGGAAATGATCCCCAAGGGGTCCCACTCCAGCTCCTCCTCCAGCTCTATTATGGAGGATGGAGCAGTGGTCAGATTGCCAGGGATCTCTTCAGGGATTGGGGTTGTGAGTACTGGAGGCACAGGGACTGAGGCCAAGGGAGCCGGCACAGGGTACACTGGGGCCGAGGGGGCTACGACCAGGAAGACTGAGGCCAAGGGGGCTGGGACCAGGGAGACTCAGGCCACGTGGGACGGCACGTCAGCTGCCGGGGTTTTACCCACGGCTGTCGGGGCGAATCCCTTGTGGGGTTGCGTGTTGAGTACCGGGACTGGAGCCGACGGGCATGGCACAGGTGGAGCCAGGGCTGGGATTTCAGCGTGAGCGGAGCCAGGGCCAGGAAGTTGGTCGGGGGCAGAGCCAGGGCCTTGGGCGTGGCAGTCACGGAAGACTGGGCTGGACCTGAAGCCACCGGATCTGGGACCTCGGGCAGCGCAACTGCAGGCAGAGCCAGGACCTTGGGTAGCGCAGCTGTGGGCGGAGTCTCAGGGTGCACAGGAGCCTTGGGGAAGGCAGCTGTGGGGAGCACAAAAGCCTCAGGGGGCACAGGAGCCTCGGAGGTCACAGGAGCCTCAGGGACCTGAGCGGGGGACACAGGAGTCATGGGGAGCACAGGAGTCACAGGGAGCACAGGAGTCATGGGGAGCACTGGGGGATGCATAGGGGACTGGGCAGGAGGTGCAGGAGGGGCCTCGGGAAGTGCAGCAGCAGGGGCCTCAGGCGGTGCAGCAGCAGGGGGCACCACAGCCAATGACTTATGGCTCCGGGCTAACAGGGGGCGCCGCAGGAGGCACAGGCGCCACTAGGTGTGCAGCCGCAGGTACGGGAACCACTGGGTGCGTAGCCGCAGGCACGGGAACCACACGGGAAGCAGCCGCAGGCACGGGAACCACAGGGGGAGCAGCCACAGACACGGGAACCACACGGGAAGCAGCCACAGGCACTGAGACCACAGGGGAAGCAGCCACCCGGTCCCGGAACTTAGGGACCCACGGGATCAAGTCCTCAATAGCTCTGGCCCCTTTAAGGGTCAGACACTTCCCCAGAAAAGGGTGAACTGTCAATGCTGGCAACAGAGCGGCAGGCGGACAAAGGTCGTGTGTTCGTTCAGGTGGGGCGATGGTGGCATACCTGGACACCACCGAGTCCAGAATCAGGAGGGGTTCCCCCGACACGCAGCTGGGGAAGCAGCAGAGAGAGAGATTCTTGAAGTGTGATGTCGGTCACCGGTATAATCCCCAGTAGCATTTTTAGCACAGCATGGTGAAATGAACCGGTGGCTAAATATGCTCCATTATAGAGGCCACGGAAGTGGATGTGCAGATTTGTTCATAATATTGCTAACATCCTCTTCAAAATAGTTTTAATGATTCGAAATTGCCATCTCTACGTAACAATACAATGACCAGACTGGGGAGGTCAGGACGAGGAATCACAAACATCACAGATGAGGGAGTAAACGAGAGGCTCCTGGGATCATCCACAAGAGAGCTGAAACAAGAGACAGGGTTAAACAAGGCACAGGTGAGTCATGCACGGGAGAAAAAGAGGGGAAAGGACTGCGGGGTGTTACATATTGTTCATTTTTCTTGTTATAATGTATAGCCTTGCACTTTGTGCCACCTAAATTGAAAAGTGATATACAAATAAAGTTATTATTATTCTAATTAGATGTCTACATTTCATAGAGTACTGACATCAGAGTATTCTTTGGAGTGGCAACTGCATTAGATAACTGGAGAATGATGAAACTGTGTGAAATTGTGTCAAGGAGAAAGTATTGGCAGCAGCACATCCTTCAAAAACAGAACAGGAATTCATTATGAATAAGGATTGAATTTAAGACTTTTAATAATCAAATTCTCATCTCCTGCATCATGTCCTGTGTTACTCCATTGTTTAGTCTTGATGTGATGTGTCTTAAAAATCAGAACAAAAAACATACATGATTATTATCTTAGACACAAATTTCATAAATAGCTAAACATATGCGTAGGTGTCAGACCTTGGCCTCTCATACCTGTGTGTACAGGCCTCCACTACCCCAAGTGAGATGGTCTGCCCAGAGCGACCACACATCATTCAGGAGAAAGCTGACATAGTTGATTTGTCTTCATAAGAATAGTTGATTTGCATTGTTATTTTCTTTTTTTTTCTTACAGTTTTCATTATTTATTTAAATAGTTTTGGTTTGTAATTGTTTTGTTGATCATGTTGATATTCATTTTGTATATATGAAGGGAACATTTGACTTTCCTGATCATACCTTAAATGTGCCAAGAATAAAGTTTTTTTCTTAATTTTTTTTTCTCTCCAAAATATTGGAATCCGAACGGAGATCTGATAACTGGATTTGATAAGGAGAAACAGAATCAATATCTGGTTTGATAAAACGTAAATGATACTCAACCTTAGTATGGAGTACCCGTGGTGCCTTTGGGAGTATCTGAGGGATGTGCATAAACTGGCTCGGCAACACCAGGACGCAGTGTTTAGCTGATGGAAGTGTGTCTATGATGCACGGAGCCGCATGCAGAACTTTGGTGTTGAGGACCCAGTTTGGATGTACAGCACCTTCCATAAGAAGCAGTGGTCACCCAAGCTGGGCAGTCACTGGAGGGAACCGGAGCAGATCTTTAAGCGCCTATCTGATACCATCTATTGCCTTCAGCCACCTGAGTGACACAAGGCTGTGGTCCTGTACAGGGATCATCTAGCCTGACCTAACCCCTCAGCAGCGGCTGAGTATGAGGGCACCCCAGGAGAGGGAGGTACATCCAGAGTTCTGTGGACTATAATGCACCAGCTGTGTTGATAACACTAGCTTCTATATTACATTTGATAGACATTGTGGTGGAGATGGAAGTCGCTTGGGATGGCTGACCTTTTGGGTGGAGACAATTTGATGCGCAGGGCTGGTCAAGAGGACTTATTGTGTACTGTACCGGCATGGCTTACACCGCACCGTGCGTATCTATGTGTGTGTTTGCGCGTGTGTATGGAGGGGAGAGAGGGAGAGAGAGAGAGAAAGAGAGAGAGAGAGAGAGAGAGAGAATATGCTGAGACAGCCATACAGATAGTGTTTGTTTGACTACAAGTTTTTAGCTGTGTTCCACCATCAGGTACTGTGAGTGAGCATTATCATAATGTGTAAGCATCATGATAATGTCAGGCAAGATGCAAAGGCAAGTTATGTAATTTCTGACATTTATATTTGGTTAATAAAATAAAAAATATGTCTGAAGTTTATGACTTAAAAGCACAAATATATAAAATCACAGAATGAGTCACTTTAAATAAAACACTTTTCAAAAAACATCAGCACTGATTTTTGAAACAGATGAATATACCATTTGTAATCAAGAATTAACCTTAAAACATCGGCATTAAAATATTCTTTGTGAGGATATTTTAAAATGTTTTTTTTTTTACTGATGATTAGATGATTGACTTCTTTAGGTATCTGTAGAACAACAAACACTGTCATTTTTCTATTAATAACTTATTATAAATATGGAATATAAAAAATATTTTTATACCTATTGATAAATGAGCACTGACATGTGAGGATATTTTACTTGTTATTTAGAAAATGCAACAACGATGCTCTGTATGCTTCTTCTGAACATTTTTCTTGCAAAGTCCTTGATCTCTACAGTGTTGAGAGAATATACAATGGGGTTTAACATGGCAGGAATGGCATATGAGAGTGATGTATTGATGATCCTGACATTGGGGTGAAATGGAGTAAAGAGTCCAGCTACAAAAGTCACCAATAATGGACCGTAGAACACAGACACCAATACAAGATGAGAAAAACAGGTCTTTAGGGCTTTCAGACGTTCTTCCCAAGATGTAATTTTAAATAGTGCCAACAAAATACATGCGTAAGATAAAGCAATTACAGACATTGGTAAAAACAGATGGAACACTATGAATAATCTGGTGATTATGGAAGTTGGAAGACGATCATTACAAGCCAGTGTTACTATGGGACCATAGTCACAGAAGTAACTATAGATCAGTGTGGATTTACAGAAGGACAGTTGGGTAATGAAAATCAGTCCAGTAAGCATAAATAGAAAATTAAATGCCCAGCCAGCAGAGATGATAATACCCACTGAGGTGTTTGTCAAAATGCTGTGGTATCTCAGTGGAAAGCAAATTGCAACAAACCTGTCATATGCTAGAACCGTAAGCATGACAGACTGCACTGAGTTGAAGAAAAACACAAAAAATAAATTAGTCAAGCAAGCTCCATAGGCAATCTGCTGTGTTTGAAATACAATGGTGCTAAACATATTAGAAATAAGGGCAGTGCTCTCACCCAAGTCAGCTACAGCTAAGCTAAAAATAGCAATATATTTTGGGGTGTGAAGTCTGCGGTCTATGTAAATAATAATCGTGACAAAGGAATTGCCCAATAAAGTGATAGTATACACAAAGCACAAGAAAATAAAGTAGTATTTGGCATGAGGCATGGTAGAAAAACCAGTGACCTGAAAATATTGAGGACGGATGACAGAGTTTGCAGTGGCATTTGAGAAAATTATGTCAGACATGTTTTATCACTGTTGCTGTTCCTCAGTCTTGTCTAATCTGAAAAATAAAATGTATTTAAATTTATTTGCTTTAAAATATTTTTGAAATTAAGTAATAATAATAATACATTTTAAAATAAATATTATCATTATTAATATTAACTGCTTCAATTTAATATTCATAATCATTTTAGACTCTTTTTCAGTGTTTTAAGATGACTGATCCCCTCAAAAAGTTTAATTCAGGCCCATACGGAATGTATACAGTATAGAATGCATAATTTCTGCACTTTCTACCAAATGAAACATTTTTGAATTTTCATAACAATTAGCTTTCATAATGTTTATGAAAACTATACAAAAGTATACATGACATTGTACTTATGTCTTTGTATTAAGATATTTTGTTATTGGTTTAACATTATGGTGTATTTTTTATATATTATTTTAAAGTAGGAAATTTATATATATGAATATATTTGAATTTCCCAGTATGACTGAATTTCTGGTACCTGAACTGCCGTGGCCCAACTTCAAGTGCGCTCTGCTGTGAATACAGACCTGGAAATACACAATTAAAACAAACAGTAATGTCATGTTCCACATATATTGAAGCTGACATATAAGCAATTTTAAAATTTCCTTACTGAAAATGAAAGCAATTTGTTATAAAGGTGTAAAATGAAATCTCACTTAGGTTAAAGATGAAAAGTTACCGTTCTGTGTGTAAAAGGTACTTGCAGGATCTTTACAATTGAAAATGTGGCTGCTGTTGGGTCCTCATCCTTTTAGTCTAAGCTAACAGAGGGAGAATGAATTGCTTTTGCTCTTTATAAATGTTCTTCTGTGATGATCTGTGCCTGCCTAATCATGTGACTTTGGTCTCTGGGCCATTGTCAGGCATGGCAAAACAACTTTCATATGATCTTTAAAAATAACTAATGTGTACAATCCAGGGGTCTCATTTATAACCACGGCATACTCACAAAACGGGACCTAAAAGATGTGTATGCCTCTTTCTATGCAAATGTTGCGATCCTTAGAAATAAACTTGACATCAGAATGTAAGTGTAAGTACCCCAACTCGGACCCATGCCTGCAAATATTTTGGAGAAAAAAATATGGCCGCGGGTGAAGAGGGTGAGCAAGTTGAAGTGTAAATGGATAAGTTGTGGTCACAATTATCACGGTCATTTGGACACATTTTAAAACAATCAGTTTCATTGCTGAAAACACATAAATACTGTGATCACATTCATGTGCAACATAAGATAATGGAAGCAATAGCATTGTTGAAGATTATGCCAATGGCAGAATTGAAAGGGAACAGGTGTTCATGGACCGTGAATATATTTTTGGCCCATGATGATGACTGGCTCATAAGCCGATTTATATTACCTAGATGTGTGCTTTTGGAGCTATGTGCTGAACTGGGTCCAATGTTAGAGAGAACAACCTGCCAGATCCGCGCAATCCCGGTACGAATGCAGGTACTGATGACCCTGGGGTTCCTTGCAACTGGCTGTTACCAGCGGGAATTAGCCGACAGGTATGTGTTATAATTAACAATAACATTGTGAAATTGTTCTACAGCTTGTTTAGGAAATACAATAATAATGTAATTGTGTTTAATTGTATTCTAGGTCTGGGATATCACAACCATCACTAAGCGCAGTAATACCTGTCGTTTTGGATGGGATTATTTAAATGACTTGTAGATACATTAAGTTCCCTTACACTGTGGGAGAACAGGCCAACAGCAAAAGGCAATTTGCGGCAATGTCCGGTTTCCCAAATGTAATCAGCGCAATTGACTGCACTGACGTTGCAATAAGGGCTCCATATGAAGACAAATTTCTTTACATAAATAGAAAATATGTGCATTCTATAAAAGTGACAAACGTGGTTGCACGATGGCCTGGTGGAGCACATGACTCATTTATCCTGGAAAGCAGCACTGTAGGGAGCAGACTGCAGGCTGGCGCTGCGCACGATGGCTGGCTTCTTGGTAAGGTGATAAAAACATTGTGTAATTTTATAAGTATTCATTGTTCATGTATTGAATTGTTCTGTTATGAAATGCAGGTGACAGCGGCTACCCTCTCAAGCGCTGGCTCCTCACCCCTCTTTCATACCCCCAGAGCGTACAGGAATATCGCTATAACGATGCTCACGCTCGTGGACACACTGTTGTGGAGCGTGCGATTAGACTACTGAAATGCAGATGGCGATATTTAGACGCTTCAGGTGGTCGGTTGTTATACCCCCCCCCCCCCAAAAGTGTGCCGAATTATTATAGCCTGTCCTGTGTTGCACAACATTGTGTTGCATGGAGGAACGGCATTCCTCTCCCTCCTGACCTACCCTTACCACAAGGACCTGGACCCATGAAGGCTATCAATTGGGAGCGAGACTTAGGGAAGATGTAATGCGGCATTTGTGAAGACTGCAGTGCACAGGTATATTTTTTAACAAGATCTTTTAATATTGTTGAGATATCACCTAACACAGCTCTTATTTGTTTCAATTAATCTGAAATTACTTCGATTGCTATAATTGTATCTCATTGTGTCGCCAAGACAGCCTCAGTTAGAATCCGGCCACTTCCAGAGGTTACATGCACCTGGGACTCGCTGGTACTGGGGAACCCAGGTGCTCTTCAGCCACCTCCTGAAACTCCTCACCACCTACTGCTCTCATTGTCTCTAGTTGGGGGACAACAAAACCATTACATTATGATTTGTCAATGCAAACTTTTTAGTCTCCGAAATCCAAAAAGAACCAGTTACCATGTATCGTCTCGGCCATGTCTGTGTCTCCCTCTTTCTCAGACACCACCCCACACACACACTTGTTTCCCCCAGTATTGAAACTATCCGGGTTTCCAGAGGTGTCAGCTCCGATGTGCCCTCACTGCCTCTGGTAGCAGACACACTCTTTTGATGCGCTGCAATTCTTTTTTTATAATCAATTTCAGATCTGACCACTTTTTATTTTATTTCAGGCACTCACTGCCTTTCTACCTCACTACTGTGACCAACAAACAAAATATTTTTTTCTGCTTTCCACTTCATCCACAAGTACATTTATCTCGGTGTCAGAGAAATGCGCTAGCATGTACACACATTTTTATAAATCTTTTTCTTTATATATCTTTTTCCTTGCGTACGTCATTTTCATCTTTTGAGCGCACTTTTAGTATGAGAGTTCTATGCAAAGTTTTGTGAGACCCCAGGTATGGGGGGTTCAATCTCGTTCCTACTGTGTTTGGAGGGGACATGTTTTCCCCAAGTTACTTTGGGTTTTTCTGGTTACTTAGATTTCCTCCCACAGTCAAGAAACTGGTGTCTTTAATTGCCCATAATGAATGTATGAGTGATCTGTGTTCGACTGGCCTGGTGCTGCCCTGCCCTATGCTATCAGGATTTTGCTACAGATTCCTTGCAAACCCATATGGGAAAAGCGGTTGGAAGATGAATGAACTTTCAATTTGGACCCTCACTCAGCAGCCGTCAAAATGACCATGCTCATCTTTCCTATGTTTTGTTGATCATTGCTTATTCTGGGGCAGCATGTAGCTCAGTGGGCTAAGCCTGTGTGCCACCAGTTCAAACCCAGCTTCAGTACGTTTGCAGGTCCTTAACCCCCAGCTCCCTAGGTGCCCCAACAGGTGGCTGCCCTTTGCAGACACCTTACTCTACAAATAGCAAGATTAGGGAGGTGGAAAAAGACATTTTCCCTATGGGGTTCAATAAAGTACCAATTATTATTGCAACCACCACATTATTATTTACGTGGTCAAGAGACTAGATAGCCTGTTATATTTACAGGTATTTACTTTCAGTTGTATGCATAGATGTAAATCCATCCATCCATTATCCAAACCGCTTATCCTACTGGGTCGCGGGGGGTCCGGAGCCTATCCCGGAAGCAACGGG
>JABFEA020000039.1:15465090-15475897 GCA_019775915.2 Cyphomyrus plagiostoma | reverse complement strand
TCTGGAGTCCCACAGGCTAAAAAGGCCCGATAGGACTCCTTCTTCAGCTTCACGGCATCCCTCACCACTGGTGTCCACCAGCGGGTTCAGGGATTGCCACCGCGACAGGCACCGACCACCTTACAGCCACAGCTCCGGTCAATCGCCTCCACAATGGAGGCGCGGAACATGGCCCATTCGGCCTCAATGTCCCCCACCTCCCCCGGGACACGGGAAAAGTTCTGCCAGGGGTAGAAGTAGAAACTCCTCCTGACAGGGGATTCTGCCAGGCCTGGCCGACTTCCTCCCCCACCAGCAAAGCCAACCCACCACCAGGTAGTGATTAGTTGACAGCTTCACCCCTCTCTTCACCCAAGTGTTATTAGAATGTATGAACACCCTTATGCCTGAATATTGGTGTTCATTATGGAAAATCCATGTTGAGCACAGAAATTTAATAACAAAACACCGCTCGGGTTCAGATCGGGGGGGCGTTCCTCCCAATCACACCACTCCAGGTCTCACTGTCATTGCCCACGCGGGCCTTGAAGTCCCCCAGTAGGGTGGGTATTCTGATCTGCTGTTTTGCGCTTATGCACAAACAACAGTCAGGACCCATCCCCCCACCGAAGGGCGGCTACCCTCTCTTCCACTGTGGTAAACCCCAATGTACAGGCGCCCAGCTAGGGGGCAATAAGTATGCCCACCCCTGCTCGGCGCCTCTCCCCGTGAGCAACTCCAGAGTGGAAGAGGGTCCAACCTCCTTCGAGGAGACTGGTTCCAGAGCCCAAGCTATGCGTCGAGGTGAGCCCAACTATGTCTAGCTGGAAATTCACAACCTCGCACACCAGATCAGGCTCCTTCCCCATCAGAGAGGTGACATTCCATGTCCCAAGAGCTAGCTTCTGCAGCCAAGGATCAGACTGCCAGGGTCCCCGCCTTCGGCCACTGCCCAGCTCACATGGCACCCGACCCCTATGGCCCCTCCTATGGGTGGTGAGCCCATTGCAGGGGGAACTCACGTGCCCTGTTCAGGCTGTGCCCGACCAGGCCCCATGGGTATAGGCCTGGCCACCAGGCGCTCATCATCGAGCCCCACCCCCGGATCTGGCTCGAGGGGGGGTCCCAGTGACCTGCGTCTGGGTAAGGGAAAATGTGGTTCCATAATGTTTCTCTTCATAATAGGTCTTTTGAGCCGCACTTCATCTGGTTCCTCACCCCGGACCCTACCAGGGGCATTAAGCCCCGGGCAACTTAGCTCCTGGGATCATTGGAACACACAAACCCCTCCACCACGATAAGGTGTGGGCTCCAGGAGAGGTGGACTTATTTATTTCTTTGAAAATGTTTTACCCTTCAATCCAGAGGGCTTTCTTTATTCTGACTGACTGGTTAGAGCAGTGAATCCCAATCTTTTTTGAGTCAGGGCACATTTTTCCCATTGAAAAAATCCCACGGCACACCACCAACCAAAAATGTTACAAAATGACACTCTGTAGCCTAGTAATGACAAAATAGTCTCTCAATTTATTTATATTCACCTAGTGTGAACCTGAGCCTGTTTGGACGAACACAAAGCTAATATTCTGGCAGGAGTTGAAGACAGATGCACACAAGCTGTTCCTCAACAGCTCTCATGCAGTCTCTCTAGTTTTTATGTGAGTCAGGCTTGAAAAACTCAGCTTACACAGATATGTCATGGAAAATGGGAGTACAGTGATTCCCCGCCCGAAGATGCGGTCCAGACCCATCAGTGATAAGTGAAAATCCATGATATAGAAAGTATAAACCTTTTAAGCATTTATATAGCGTATAACGTATAAACATTTTTATATAGTTTAAGCCTTAAAATACCACTCCCACACGCTTTAAACACATGTAAACTTATTTAAACATTACGTATGATATTTGGATGTTGGGCTAAGGATATGAGTAACATAATAATAATAAAAATATTATTAATAATAATAATAATAATATGTAATGTATACGTATGTGATTTCATTTTAACGATAGCTTTATACCAAGGACATCCTCTTAATTCCTGTTTGCCTAAAGGAAAGTGATGCAGTGGCTCATATCCTTCTTGTATTGTACCGTCAATTCATTCTTGCCTTAACGGCAAGCATATCCAGGAGTTTTACCTTCTCTGAATGATAATTTTCCACAGCACACCTGACGATCACTCACGGCACACAAGTGTGCCACGGCACAGTAGTTGAAAAACACCAGGTTAGAATAGCAGGTTTATAAATCCTGCAGAGCCCTCAAGTCATTGATACTCGATGGTCACTTGATGGTTGTTGTCTCCCCTGGCTTCAATGTATGTCACGGTGAACGAGTGTGAACGACTGGGTAAACCCTCTGGATAGGGTTGAAACAGCATTGCAAATGGGTGGCTGGGGCTTTGTGTTTATCTTTTGTGTTTCCTCAGTTAATATTTCTTTAGATACATGGTTCAGTTTGCTTAATTGAATCATTGATTTATTAATTCATTTAGTCCTCTGTACCTTTGTTACTTGCCAGTAGTCCTTGGTGAGATCCAGCTCATCAGATGGCTATGGAACAGAGACATCTCATTCAGCTTCTGGAAATCATTACAGAGCCGTAGAGTTCCCTTTCCTACCTGCCACTCTGGAGCCAGGCCACAGGATTTGTGACTGGCCTCTCTCTCCCAACAATGACTTTTTCCTTTACCTAGGGTTGGGCAGTGTATTCTGTACCTAAAAATACAAAGAAATGTTTAGGCTTCGCCTAAAAATATTGAGGCTTGCTTTTTGGTCCATATTACCCAGTCCTACATGCGTTGCCACCCCATGTGCCCCACCGTGAAAATTTTGGGCCTGTCCATCAGATTTGTTCTGGTATTGGCACTGAAAACGCTGTGCATATATGAATTCCTTTATTAACTTTTCTTTTTTATCATACACAATATTAGTCACCATGAACACTAAGTATGATCTTACTTGCAGGCGTTTGTGTAAGAGATGAAATTGCTAGCTTTCGTGGGAATTATCAGATGCATTTAGTCCCTTAAGACTGGTATGACATGCCTCTTGTCATAGGACGTAGTCCTTAAATACTGCAAACAAGTCTAGCTGTGTATGAGTGTAGTGTTTCAGCGTGTTTACAGGTAAGGGAAATCCTCAGTAACTCAAACAAATGTATTAAATACATAAAAATAGGAAAGTGCTCTGACCCATTCTTTGTGTGTGGAAAAAAAATGAATAATCGCATAATTGCTAATATGGGTTTTAAAAATCTTTATTTTCATTTGACTATTAGCAAAAGAAAATGGAATTTATTATGTATATTTTCCCATGTGTGTTCTCTTCCTTTCACAGTGTGCCTCGTTTTCATCTGGACATGCCATCTTCTAATGTTACCTCCATAACAGAGTTTGTTATACTAGGGTTCCCAGGACTTCAGCCTGGGTACAATGGACCTGTCTCAGCCCTTATGTTCTTTGTCTATCTGGTCATTATAGCAGGTAATAGTTTCATATTAATTTTGGTGTCCAAGGAGAGATGCCTCCAAAAGCCCTCTTATCTCATATACTGTAACCTGGCCATTTCGGACATTGCTTTCGCCACCACTACCCTGCCAAAAATGATTGGCCGGTATTGGGCTGAAGCTAAGACTGTATCCTTCACTGCCTGCTTCTTGCAAATGTTCTTGGTTCATTTTTTGGGGTCTGTAAATTCAGGTTTATTAATGATAATGGCTCTTGATCGCTATGTTGCCATATGTAACCCTCTCAGATATCATGTGCTCATTAAGAACTCCACCATTCTGGCCCTTTGTGGCCTGGCTTGGCTTATATGTCTTTTCCTAATGGCTTTGCTTGTGTATCAGGCTGTCTCTTTGCCCTACTGCAGCTCAAATGTCATCATACAGTGTTACTGTGACCATATTGGGATAACCAGACTAGCGTGTGAAAATGTAAAGGAGGTTCAATTGACAGCTTTCATTGTAGCCATGACAATACTGCTATGTCCACTTGCTTTCATAATATTTTCTTACATCTCAATCATTATATCAGTCTTCAAAATTGCAGACTCAGAAGGACGGTACAAAACCTTCTCCACCTGCAGTCCACAGCTATTCATCATAGGCCTGTATTACATCCCCCGGTGTTTTGTTTACATCGCAAACACCATAAGCCTGACGATCAGCACAGATTTCCGTATCCTGATGATCATGCTGTACAGCCTCTTTCCTCCCATGGTGAACCCTGTAATATACTGCTTCAGAACCAAAGAAATCAAGGATACTTTAGTCAGAAGGTGGAAAATCAGAAAGGTTGGGACTGTTGCTGGCCATAGCTAAGACATAGGATTACGGATGTGTTATGATTACATAAAACTATGCAGTGTGTGTTTAGTTTGAAAATGTAGTGAAATGGTGTTTTTCTTCAGACTTTTAACTGTCAGTCACAGCCTTGTGCCTTTTGTGAAAATATGCTTAATTTAATTTTTTTGCTGTATCGTTTGTGAATTTGTTGCTCTACTTTTTTACAGTGTCTTTTACATAAACCATAAGGACTCACACTAACCCTAATTCCTCATTTGATAGTGCATAAAACAGATCAACAACAAAAACTCATTCTGTGTATGTTCAGAAACCCTGACAGCACAAAGAAAATGCAGACAATATTCGTCATATAAAATAAGCAAACAACTTTATTTTCCCCTGTAATGCAACTGCCCTGAAACTATTTCTATATGTGTTTTCTGTTTAGCAATTCATGCTTTGGATGTTATCAAAGAGAGAAGCCACAGATGGCATATAAAGCACCTTCCATAAATGATTAAGTGATCTCGTTTATGCTTCAAATGAAACCCCTTTAACTCAGTTCTATCTCAATATGCAATAATGGTTGTATTCGATATAAACAGAAAAAGGGGTTCTTTAAAAACTTTTTAAAAATTGCCTTGTCAAAGATAAAATAATTTGTGACCCACATATGTGTCTTGTACAGTTGGGTGATTTATAGTCATTAAATTGTCTCCAAATACTATCCATAATAGTTATTTATACTGGTTCTTGGTGTGACAATGCTTTTCTTTTGTGTGTGTGTGTTTCTGCTGCTGCATATGTAATGTAAAGTCTTGCAACTTACTCACATTTTAATCACCAATCCTGTAGGAAAAATTACCTCTAAATTTTAATGTCTCCACCAATGCGTAGGGAAATTAATTAAATTTAATTTAAATAAATTATTTAATGATGATTATTGACTAATTGTTATGCTGAATGGTTGGTTCCTCCAAACTCAATTGCGGAATCCCTGTGAGTCTGTTAATGTGAGACTTAAATGGGATTCACTAATTACCAGTATCGTTTAGTAACCTAGGTTAGAATGCTTGTCCACCAGGTTACATCATCTGGTAATGTAAACGATTAATATCAAAGTGGTATAAAAGGCATACATTTATTCCGAACAATAATATATTAGCATAAGACAGAAATTACAATTAACATAATCAACAAACAGAAAATAATGGAATAGAACCAAACAGAATGTACTATGAAAATGCAGTGACCAGATTTAAATGGGTAAACTTAAAAGGGAAATACTGTTCTGCAAAACAAGCACAGTTTGTGGAAACACAACCTTAAAGTCATAAAGCAGATTAACAGAACACCTTAGGTTGATAGAATGAATACAAGTAGATTTACTTGATTGCAGAATGGAGGGGGTCTTGGAAGTCAGTTACGACGTACTTTGGTTGGTGTGACTTATTCCAATGATCTGTTCTCCAGGATCGATAATATATACATTGATTCAGTCTTTTAACACTGAGTAGTAGAGGACAAAGGATTGCTAACGGACCACAAAGTTGTTAGATAAAGTTGAGGGACCCCTATTGTTGAGGTCAATTCTGCTGTCCGTAGGCCCCTAAATCTCTGGGCCATGAAAGCTGGAATGCTTAACCTTATCAATGTTTTCTGTGTGTGTGTTGTGTGGGTGGGGGGTGTCACTAACCCCCCTTTTGTGCGTAGGCCAACAAGTACCTCTCATACCAGGCTAGGCCTTGTCTCAGGCAACGTGGAATTTCAGTCTTGTCATATGTGTGTGTGTGTGTGTGTGTGATCCTACACGCCATCTATTTAAATAAATACATGTTTTATGTATGTATTATTGCATTTCAGAAAATAAACTGCACCTGTTGAAAAATGTTAAAAATATATTTTTTGTCATTGTCACTTTTTAAGCATCAGCACACCAGGTGAATAGCTACAAAATTGAAGGTTCAGGATACAGACTGAATAGGGCTACATTTGATTGAAATTAGCAACCAGTGGAAAATGTTTAGGACTACACCATAATGAATAATTTACCATTCACTATAATACTTATAGCAATGACTAATATATGATCAAGTCTTACATGTTGGGGGGGCTCAGTTTAGAGTTTACAGTTTAGAGTATACAGAGATGCTTAGGGTTCCAGATCTTGCAGCAAATTATCTGTGGGTATTTGCCCAATGCATTGAGGTACCCAGGCATGGGGTAGAGGAATGAAATTTACAGTGGGATTCATACTGTTACTGATGTGACAGGTATGCAAATATAGATATGTTAACATATGGCAGCATCAGTACTGTTCATTCATTATAGGAAGTCATGGCAATGCTGGAAAATCTAGTGCCTTTTTAAATAATTAATGTCTGAATCATGTTCTCGGGCATATCAGTATATCCTGAGATGATTGCAGGGTGGTTTAACAGAGCCAAGCATCTTCAATGATGTAGTCTGTTAACTCACACTAATATTATGACATATATCCCAACTGGCCTCTGGTAGTCTGTCCTGCCCTTTATGTCTTTTCCCTGTTTGGGCAGTAGGTGTTGCTGACCCTCCCACCCTCTGTCTGTGAATCCTTTACCCTTGTGTGTTTCTTCCTGCTTCTGGACTTACAGGCGTAGCTCTGTGTTTGTTATGTTGGCTGGTTTCTGAGTTTTGTTCTCTTCATTACCCATTTTCTTTTGTAGGTCTTTTTATGGTTCTGTTAAGTGTTTTATCCCTGTTTAGTTTTGACCTCACGTAGTCCTTTGTTTTGTAGTTTATCCAGCTAATTTCATTAATAAACCCCTTGTTGTCTCTTGGCAAGTGGATTGTCACCTCATTTCTGCCTGCACTATGCCACGCCATAACATTTTTTCACCATCGTACAAGTATAATAAAAGTGTATAGGAATTCTTTGGTTTTTATGAGACAAAATATTCAGGTGACAGTGAAGCTTGGGGTCAGAGCATGGGGTCAGCCCTTTATCCAGCACCATGGAGCAGTTTTCAGGGTTAAAGGCCACACTCTCGTCGGCCACAGAATTTGAACCAGAGACCTTCCCGGATAACCAATGTTGAAGATGACATTTTTAAAAATGTTTATTATGTGAACAAGCAAAGCAAACAAAAAGCTTGAATTAATTTCATACGGGTTTTAACTGCTTGTGACACGCTGTGCTATGTATTTATTGTAAATGATTAAACCCTAGCACTTTTTACACTGTACATTATATTGAAAAGTCTGTGAGAAAGTGTGGCCTTTACAAAGTCATCATTACAGGTGAAATTATTGATGCTTCAGAGAATCCTCATATGCCCCATTTCCCTTTAGATGGAAATATCCCAAAAGGTGTCAATAATTACGTAAGGCAAGGAATGCTTTGTGGTATAATACAAAGCATTTAAATACCGGGTACTAAACAGAGAGCTCTGCAGACTCATTTGTGTGTGTGATCCATAACTCTAGCAGCTCTGCGTTTCTGCAGGTAAGGGAAATATTTGGTTCCTCAAAAATGGGGTTAAGGTTTGTATAGATCATGACCTGACCATAAGTAAAAATTTACATCTACTCTATCAATACTAATTTGTATCCTTGTGCTGGATCTGCACTCAAGTAGTTTTTGTAAATTTTAGTTTCTATGATACAAATATATGAGCATAATACAATGTAATGTCTGATATGTGTTTATATATTAATATAATGCTAAAATTGAGTATTTATGTAGAGAATACATTATCCCAAACTGCTAGTTGAGCAATGCAAGTTTATTAAACATTAAGGTAACATAGTTCACTAGAATTCATAGAATTGCCAGACAGTATAATGTGACCATTAGTTGACAAAGAGGCTTAATTAACTGCAGTATTGTATTTCTATTACATTTGTTATCTGTTATATTTGTTTCTATTGTAATTATTTTGTACTTCTAGCAACATTAAGTTAATGATTCTTCATATATAATTATTCTGTATTTCAGTACCAGAATTTATTTTAAAAGATTGTTTGCATCTTGAATCTTAAAATCCTGAAACATATTAATACTGTTTTTTTATCCCATTGACAGTTTTCAGGGAACACTGGTGTCAGCTGGTCATGTCGTACCAGTATTCCAATACAACCAAAGTCACAGAGTTTATACTCACTGGGTTTCCAGGACTTCAACCTAGTTACTTTGGATTCATATCTGTGGTTTTATTATTTGTTTACCTGGCCATTGTAGGAGGCAACAGCTTTATTTTTGCTATTATTGTCATAGAGCAAAGTCTTCAAAAACCCACTTATCTCTTGTATTGCAACCTAGCCGTGTCAGACCTAATCTTTGCCACCACAACCTTGCCCAAAGTTATTTCCCGGTACTTGGCAGAGGACAAGATCATCTCTTTCCCTGCCTGTTTTTTACAGATGTTTATTATACATTTATTAGGACACTGCAATTCACTGCTGATGATGATAATGGCTCTTGATCGTTATGTTGCCATATGCAACCCTCTCAGATACCAAAAGCTTATTAAAAATTCCACCATTCTGACCCTGTGCAGCATATCCTGGCTTTTTTCATTTATGTGGATGGTCATCATACTTATTCGCTCAGTCACCTTGCCCTACTGCAACTCTAACATCATTGTACAGTGCTACTGTGACCATTTCCAAATAACCAACCTAGCATGTGAGAATGTAAATAATGTTCAAATGACAGCTTTTGTTGAAGCCATGATTATATTGTTAGGTCCACTTGCTTTTATAATATTTTCTTACATCTCAATCATTATCTCAGTTTTAAAAATTGCAGACTCAGAGGGACGGCACAAAACCTTCTCCACCTGCAGTCCACAGCTATTTATCATAGGCCTCTATTACCTACCCCGGTGTTTCGTTTATATTGCAAACACCATAAACCTGAAGATCAGCACAGATGTGCGCATCCTGATGATCATGCTGTACAGCCTCTTTCCCCCCATTGTGAACCCTCTGATATACTGCTTCAAAACCAAAGAAATCAAGGATACTTTGGTCAGAAGGTTAAAAATCAGAAAGGTTGGGACTATAGCTGGCCATACCTAAGATAAGGTAATTAGCTATATTGTAAGTTGATACAGTAAGTAAATGCAAGATAGTATGAAAATATAGCGCAATGTTTTTTTTCTTCAGGTGTTTGTTAATTATTAAATTCACTAATGCAGTACTTTTGTGGAAAGATCCATAAATTTGAATTATTTTCAGCTGCCATATCTTTGGTAGTGTTTTCGTTTTGTCTTGTATTGAGATTTTTACTTGTATCATGATCTGTCAAACCTGAGAATTTTTTCTCAAAGTGCAAAGAAAATTCAACATGACTTTCTACAGGGTAAAAATAAACATTCACAGCAACAACCCATTCTGTGTGTTTGTAAAACTAAACAGTGCAAGAGAAATGTGGGCAGTAACTATAACAGGAAATATCCATGCAACATTATTTCTCTCTGTAAGGACCAATTAAGCCCCCCCCCCCGCTCGCCATACAAATGTCCCACCCTCTCATAAGTGTCAGTTGGCACCATTTGTTTTGCAAATGCCACCATACAGTAAGTCACGCCATATACTCAAATCTACATTCAAAAGTTAATCTGACAGTGTGTTCTAAGGAATCATATAATAATGGTTTGATATATCGTACATTGAAATACAGTGGAATCTCTATCTATCTGCCCATTCAGTAACCATGGTCTCAGTTATCCGAAAATATTTGATATAATAAAATACTACCAATCTGTGTAAATTTATTGCTGAGTTGAAGAAGTTAAATAACAAATTTAGTGTGCCATTGTAACCCTGATGTCACATAAGCACAATATATGCATTATAAATTTGTCACAAAAGTAAGAACGAAATAATGGTAGTTTGAACTAACATGTTATAGAATGCAAGTTGAAATTCATCAGCCATTATAAAAATGCCACAGTGCACTTTGCACATAAGCACTTCATGTGCTGCCTGTGAAAAAGACAGCAGTTCAAATACATAAAACAGGGTACAAAAATAAGATGTGTGCATGCATGTGTGCTTTTGCATGAGCACTACATTCAAGTGGTTATTTTCGCAATAATTAGTGTTTGTAACAATCTACGTAAATTTATTATTGTGTTGTAAAAGTTACTGTGGTGTTTTGGCACCAGGGAAGAGGCAGACCCCGTAATGCAGGAGAAGGGTTTATTGGAAAAAAAGCTGAGTGCACCAAAAACCAAAGGGGAAATCCAAGCGAATAATTGGGTTGATCACATTAGGTCTAAAGCCGGAGAGATAAGTCCTACAGGTAGAGATGGGACATGGAGACGATGGGACAGGAGAGAGGATGCAGGCAGGCAGGGCAGGGAAGGCAGTATCGACTAGGGAAGCGGGGCAGGTGAAACAGCAGGGCATGATGAGGCAGGCAGGGCAACCAGGGAAGACACGAGACAAAGAAACACTCAGTAGATGTCATAACTGTGACGGTCATGGAGCGACCGCACAGGGAAGCCCTCTGAGGAGACTGACACACGAGGCACACACAGACTTTCGT
>JABFEA020000039.1:15416663-15428356 GCA_019775915.2 Cyphomyrus plagiostoma | reverse complement strand
TATTGAAATTTACAGATCAAATCATATACCGCAATACATACCATCTACCGTCTATGGTTCAAATTATACCACAATATCATGATATGAATTTTTTGCCATATTGCACAGCCCTAGCGAGAAGTGTTCGACAAGGCAGCTGAAGAGCTGCATTATGGGATCTGTAGTTAATGTGTTACCAGCGCTTCTTATCGTTGGGGCATTAATAACAATAGTATATGAAATGATCTCGCGGGCCGGATATAATTACACTCCCGGCCGGAAGTGGCCCGCGGACCTTGAGTTTGACACATATGCTATAGGTGGTGCCAGGCGTTTGCCGAGCTGATTAATTTCCCGCCCATTCAGTCTCTTTTTAAAAACGATTTTGTCGTTGTATTTCAATAATCCGGTGATGTTAAAATCCTTTCGAAATGGCCTTAACCTATTGAGATATGGTTAGGGGTGCTGTTTGGTGTTTGAATCGATGCCTCATCAATGACTGACTGATACACTAGTATCAAAAGTCTAACCCCCTAGTAGCATCCATACAAGTATATATGGGAAATAGTTATCCATTTTTCATTTAACTTTGTCCAACACAGGTCCTGAACAGGAATAATAAGTTTTAAACAGGACTTATTATCTTGAACTCTAAATATATCTTTGAAACATATGTTGCATAGATTTACTTCCCTGTGTATTTGAAGATAATTACATTTTTAACAATGTCCAAGTAACGTAAATTAATCTGGCTCACAAACATTAACTGCAGTACTAATAGTTTTTATTGAGTAGTTCCAAGAAGGATGCTTGGTCTTGACATTCAGAGTATGGCAATGTATCAATAACTGTGATATTCTTGTTAGCTTGAAACTGATTCTAGAGCTGCATCAAGTAATTGCCTCTGTTGGGACTTGTAATGTTCTAAAGGGTGCCTTATCACTGGCAGATAAAATATAATCTTAAATCTTGTTTTAATTAAATGAGAAAAATACACCTCCCTTTGTGTTAAATATTTAAACATGCTGTTTTGCCTGGCATTAGGTGGACCCCCATTGCAGTATTACCACTGTGTTTCCCTGCAATTAGTACAGACTTTGGATTTCAGGAGGTTCATTCTCCAACTGCACTATCAGCCTTTTCATTTTGCATTGTTTTATTTTAGAATTTCAATTGGTCCCTTAAGTGCCTTTTACCAAAGCAGTACAGGTTAAGTATCCTGCTCAGGAACAGGGGGGATTTCCACAGCAAACCTCTCCTTGGGCTGTTGGCTTAAGATTTTCCTCACTGTGTGCCATTTACTCATGCTGCACTTGAAAGCACACTATCAGCTACAAGACAGTGTTATACTCAGTGAAGCAGAACAAGCAAATCAGACAGAAAAAAGTTTTAGTTTCATACTGCAACACAGAAGATGCCCACAAACACTTATTCATTGTTATTTATTTAGTTTAAAGATTTATTCTACTCATTTTGAAGTAAAATGCAATGCTATATACAATCAAAAACTCTTCTGAATACTGATCAATATGAACAATATTCTTAACGAGCTAATACTGCATTATATTGCATTTTATTAAAGCGATAACCACAGAAATGTGATATTAATAATATTAAATGTTTTCTGACCAGTAAGGTAAGGAAAAATACAGATAAACATACTTCATATAAATTGATTTAGGATTTAGTTTTAAAGTACACAGCATTGTCATCAAGAGGTGTGATCAGCTGCTACTGCTACTAGTAATTATATAGACCATATTACACTGAACATCACTATATCTGAGTAATATCCATGTATGAGCATATCTTTTGTATAAGATTAACATTAAAGATATTGTACAGATATATCACTAGTTTCCAAATTAGGAAAACATTAAAAACAAAATCCTTTTTCAGCTTTATATGAAATAATTCATGCTTCAGCACAGCTGTGCAAATTGACACATAGAAGTAAAAGACAAATACCAAGACAATTACAAACAAAAAAGAACCACAGAATAACATGTTGATGGTCTTTGTCGGTTAATAAAAGAACCCAGTGATTTAATGAAATCTAAGGCTAGGAAATTAACTCCGTCATTTGTCACTTTTCCTGTGATTTACACATAAATATAGGAATCTCATCTTCCCGAGAAAAACAGCATACATATTTGTCAGTTGCCTTGCAGATTGAATTCAGATTAGAGGCACAATAAAAGTCTAGTCACATACTGTTTGAAACAGTCCTGAATAACAAGTGTTTTTTAGTGGTTAAATTGTGCATACATATGATGTTCTGGATGTATAAACACCCACCTGCATCCCTTCATATTGCACTCCTATGGGTGCATGCTAACCCTTAAGGCTGATTTATACTTTTGTGCAAAATCTATGCTGTTAGTATGGCATAGGTATGGCGTAGCCATGTAGCTTATGCAGTAGCCTACACCTTAGCCTGACCTGCACCTCCACAGAAATGTAACTAGAAGCGTCATACTATGTCATAAGGTACGCGGCTGCTAATGGAGTAGATTCTATGCTGTATAAATCAAGTATAAATCAGCCTTTACAACTTTATATTCTGTACCACTGCTCCCTATGGGTAAGGTGTAAGTTTTCAGAACTGTCTCTAGGTGGAGCTAGGGGCACTGTAGGTACTGTAAATTTTACAGAATAGAGGAAGTGAACCTCTGCCATGGGCAGCCAAACTGGACCACCAGAGTCAGTCTGAATGCTTGAATGCATCTGTTTGTGCTTCAGGAATAAATGGATGAGGAGGGAGACTAAAGTCTGAAACGCACATTTGAAATTAACCATATCACATTCACCTCCCTGATTTCTCCCGTGGCCCCCAACAAAATTATTTCCGCGTACTCTCTAGGGCCTCCCAGGCATCTACTTCAGCAGCATGAAAGACAGACTATGTTCCACCCCAGGTGGCAGACGAGGCTGGGAATGTTCACAGGATTACACAGCAGTTGCTTTCTCTAGTCTTCTCACGATTCCTTTGACCTGCAGATTAAAAAAGGAATAAATCACAGGCATAGCAACCATCTTGAAAACCAACACAGAAACAAAACTGGTTTAATGAACAATTTAGATTCAACTGGTCTTTTGTAGGCAATTCATATAAACATGTAATTCACAAGTAATGTTTGAGTGTTTGCAGACTTTAATTGCATCAAACCCATACTAATTGTTAAGGGTACCAAAACAAACATAAAAACGTAAATGTAGCCTGTCATAGGCAACAAAATAGCGGTTTCCCCAATTATTCAAGTGCACTACACTATGATGCAGTTTAAAAACAACCATGTAAACAAAAAAAAATAATATTTCTGTAATATAGTTACCTTGGGAGTTTGGCTCTGGCAGTGTCTCTCTGGCCACTAGATGCATCACTGTTATCTTGCCAAGTGGTAGTTTTAATGCTAGATAGAGTGACAAATTCTCTTTTAGAATTAATGGCAACAAACAAGACTGCATTTTGGTTACTGGGATGGCTGTAAACCACACCATAAACTAGTTATACGAGTTAAAATAAGTTTTTGAAGAGAAATTGCTGGTAACACTTTACTTGAGGGGGCGCAAGTAACTAAGTAACTCAATTACTACTAAAGTACAAATCATGAACAAATTTTATGATTGGTTAATGATGAACAAACATGGGATCATTATGTAACTAACACTTGGTTTCTGGCTAATTAACACATTAAGTAAAAGAGTACAACCACATTTATGTGCCCCTCAAGTCAGGTGTTACCATATTACCTTTACAATAAATAAAGCACAATATCCTAACAAAACTGGGAACAGCATGCACCCTATTCAGTACTACTCATTTTGTGACACCTGCGAGAAATCACTTCATAATTTTCTGATTACCTGTTAGAAGAACACTCATTATTAAAAATAATAACAAATTTGTGTTTTTTACTAAAGGCATTTCTGGAGTGTTAATTCAGATCTTTGTGTACCATCACGGCACACTGACTGATAATGATGTGGTTTGAGTTAATGAAGTGTATTTTGAGTTACAGAAGATTTTACTTCTAGTGTAATGTTATTTCCCCCTCCTTCAATTTTGGGAATATACTTCCTTTTGGTCCAATTTTTGAGGGGCTTCTCCAGAATTTTAACACACCAAGGTTTCAGTGCTGGCCCAATCAGCTTTGCTAGGCAGGCCTAATATTACATTTTCTTTCTTGACTGCTCTCTCCTCCCTTCCAATCATAGCTATCATTTTGAACAGCTTTGACAACACAATCAAATTCTGCTCACATATCACACCTGTAACACTTCTGGATTATTATTCTCTGTAAAATATTTTGGTCTGTGCAGAATTTCCCAGCAACAGGATTTGGGGTCAGGTATCGTTAAAGACAGAAGAGAATGTTCGATCCTCCCTACAGTAATTCGGTACTCTTATTTTGGAGGCTTTATAGAGAGCTTGCCACGTATGCCTATAATATAAGTATTATCCACTTTATAAAGTAATTTCCGGTGTGGTGCAAAGCTGCTGGGAGTCAGGGGGCAGCAAAGAATCTGATTCAAGTAAACAGAAAATACTTCTAAGGGTAAGCATTTAGGAATGTGTTCTTTGTAACAATGGCCCAGTTCACACCTGGTATCAACATGCGTCCTGGTGATCCGATCACAAGTAGTCAGCGCTAAATACAGGTGTGAATTATTTAAAAATAAAAGGACACAATAATTATTGACATATTTATTCATTTATAGGTATTTTTATTTATTTCATTTGGAGTATTATGGCATTCCATACAAACATTTTAGGTGGTTTTGGTTACCCTGAAAGGCTTTTAATGTCTGGCAGTGTAGTATAGTTAGCCGACTACACCTTTCTCACCTGTTCCAAATAAAGTGGAAATTTTTGTGGATTTTGCTGCATCCTCCACCAGCATATTTTTTCCATCTGAATGGTTTCACTTGGAAAATTGATTATAACGTAAAAGTATGGACTTTTACCTGGTAATTTAAATGTTCATATTATTATAGGGAGCATCCCAACAGTTTAGCTTCACACAAAGCTAGCTTGTACCATTTTAATAATTTTATTTTCTTTACAATGGATACATTCACCTGAAGCGGGTCGTACCACTTGGGGGCGGGCTGTCTTTTCATTTACTTACTACATGCAAGTGCATTTCTTTATGAAAATGTGTGTACAGCAGCTTGAACAGCTTGGAAATGTCAGTGCACCCAGGAATCTCCCAGTGCTCCCAATGGCCACTCCACCCCTACACTGGATCCATTCTTGTTGCTGCTTTAATCTTTCCAGTGAAGAAGCTACAATTTTGCTCAGTGTTAATTTTCGGGTTGAGCACAGAAATAAAGTGCTTCGATTCTGCACACCAAAACGCACCTCCCAATGTTACATTTCCATGCAGAAACCTCCCCTGGTAGATGAGCCTCAGTATGTTTGGACTGCTGACTTGTTCCTCTTCCCAGTCTGAAATGGAGAAAATTATGTTTGCTTTTTGTCAGATTCTTACCCATGGTGATTTACACCATTCTCCAATTTTCCTGAAGTAGTCCAATAACATGCTCAAAGGTATAACAGTACATCCCAAACACAGAACCTATGGAAAGTTCAACTGAATTGTCCGGTGAAAAATGAGACATGGGATTAGCTAACATGCTATGCCACTGATGCTAGCTATCGCTCTGAACTGTTCACATCAGATGGGGGCAAAAGCACTTGCATGCAGAGGTGGATAGTTCAGGTCCAGAAAGTAAAAATTGAGACAATAATTTTGCTACAACCAACCAGTTTAGTACTCTGTGACTGATTCTTTATACTCAATTGATTGTTTGAAACAAAATCTTTGTTCTATTTTTACTTTCTGTACCTGACCTATCTACCTCTGCTTGTTTGCCTCACATTCAGCCATATTAAAAAGCACAGCAATCCACCTCTGGCATATTCAGTCTTGCATGTCAGATTTTCAGCCATTTATTCGGGAGTGGTTTTTTTTTTGAGTGTAGACTCCAATCCACCATGTCGCTGATTCTAGGTTGCTTACTGCATTGTTGATGAAAGAAGAGAATCATCTTTAAGACTTGGGAGCTTCATTAACAATACACACTTGACCCCGATCAACTCACTCTATTGTTAGAGATTATTTGATTATATTCCCATTTTATTATTTCCTTATTTCTTATTATTTCAAATGTTCATTAATTATTCATTATCCAATGGGTTGGACCTAAGAAGCCAAAGTTTATATTCAAGGATAAGCTGCACTTGTCAATGCCTACTCCACACACTCCTGGTAAAGCTAAGCTGTAGCATAATTACAGGGTACAGAAGTAATAATAATAATAATAATAATAATTTTATTTCTAATGCACTTATTAAAACAAGCCTCAAAGTGCTACAGAGTAAGACACATAAAACAACATAAGAAAAAAAAAGAAACATTTTAAAAAGTATCAACAGTTGAAATAAAATCTGCAGAAAAAAACATTAAGGGAAAGGCTTTTTAAAAAGGTGGTTTTTCAGGCCATGTTTAAAAGTGTCCACGGTCTGCGGTGCCCTCAAATGGACTGGGAGAGCAGTCCAAAGGCGGGGAACGGTTGAGCAGAAGGCCCGATCCCCCATTGTGCGGAGCGTAATCCTAGGGGTTTTAAGGAGGTAGGAGGAGGAAGAACGAAGGTAGCTTGAAGAAGAGGTCTGAACAGTGATGAGATTTTGGAGGTAAGAGGGGGCAGTTCCATGAACACATTTATGGGTGAGGAGTGAGACCTTGTATTCAATGCGGTGTGAAATGGAGAGCCAATGAAGTGTCTTGAGAATAGGAGTGATGTGGTTGAATCGATTTCATCATTTAATTCGGACCCTCATCAAAATTCTAGCGGCATTGTTCTGGATGTGCTGGAGTTTTTGAATGTCCTTATTAGTTGTGCCGATGAGAAGTACATTGCAGTAGTCTAGCCTGGAAGAGACAAAGGCGTGGACCAATCTTTCAGCATTTGCCAGGGTCAATGGTGGACGAAGTTTGGTGATGTTTTTGAGATGAAAGAATGAGGTCTTACTCAGCTGTTGGATGTGGGCTTCATAAGTATACCAAGACTGGGGATAAGAAAGGATAGTGGAATATCTTGATTAGAGAAAGTGATACTAATGATGGTGGAAGTGTGAAACTGGTGCCGCGTGCCAACTACAATGGCCTCCGTCTTGGAGGTGTTAAGCTGAAGAAAGTTAAGCTTCATTCACACCTATATCTCCTCCAGGCATGTGTTGAGAGCTGCAGGTTGTAAAAAAGTCTTTAAATGAAGCTGCATGTCATCAGCATAACAGTGGAAAGATAAACCATGTCTGGTTATAATGTGACTGAGGGGAAGCAGGTGTAAGGTGAAGAGAGTTGGTCCTAGCACCGAGCCTTGGGGGACACCGAAAGTAACAGCATGGGAAAATGTAGTTTTTGAAGCGTTTGAACACTTGCTGGTGGATTGTGTAAGGCCACACACTCCCTCGTTCACAAGCTGGGCATTGCTATCTTTTGACTATCATGTGTCAGTCCACTCGTTACCCTTCTGCTTATCCGCTTCAGTCCATTACTTTTCGCTCAATCCTGAGGGCTATGACCATTTTTATGTCCACTTTTGGGATCCCAAGGGCTATGCAATCTGACCAAGGGAAAAATTTTATGTCTAAACAGTTTACTAGGGCATTGCATCAGCTTAAAGCTAAACATAATATTTCAAGAGCTTATCATCCACAGAATCAGGGAGCTCTGGAAAGATCTCATCAAACCTTGAAATCAATGTTGAGGTCTTTTTGTGTTGAACTTCATAGTGACTGGGAGGAGGGTCTCCCATGGCTTTTATTGGCTATTCGTGAGGTTTCTCAGGAGAGTATTGGGTTTAGTCCCAACGAGTTGGTGTTTGGCTATGATGTGCGGGGACCTACACCCCTTTTGGCTGATGGGTGCAGTACTAAATCACCTCCTGCTGTAAAAATTTAAGAAAAACTTCATTTATTAGTTCAAACACTTAAGGTAAAACCCGTCTAGAGGTTTATCTATGCGAAACACAGGGATAGAAATGCAGGGGTGCGTGAGTAATCAGAGAGAGGAGCGGGGAACATCCAAAATATCCGTAGGTGCTTTTATACCCAAAGTGGTGCCAGGTGTGGGCAATTAACGTCCCCCCCTACAACATGCAGTCACTGCATGGCCACTACACTGACTGCAGAAAGAGCAGGGGGGAGGGGGGTTGTAACATGGTCGATGGTGTCAAAAGTGGCAGATAAATCCAGAAGAAGAAGAAGAAGGGAAGGGCAGCCAGCATCAGCTGTCATCAGCAAGTCATCTGTCACTCTTACCAGTGCTGTCTCTGTACTGTGGCCTTGACGAAAACCAGACTGAAATGTTTCATAATTAAATCGTTCAAGCTGAGATGATTATGAAGACGAGCTGCCACTATTTTTCCTGCACTTTTGAAAGAAATGGGAGGTTTGAGATGGGCCTATGGCAAATTGGCTAGATTATCTAAGCATAGAATCTAGTGGGTATTTTTTAAGAAGTGGCTTAATGATAGCAGTTTTTAATGCAGGGGGAACAAAATTAGCCTGAAGAGACAGGTTTATTCCCTGGGTAATAACAGGGCTGGTGGCAGCCAGATTAGACTTTACCAGTGCTGTGGGAAATGGGTCCAATGCAGAAGTAGATGGTTTTATCTTTGTGATGATGACCTCAATCTCCTGCTTTGTAGCAGTGGAGAGGTAGCTGAGAGGAGAGATACGCCCTTGCAGTGAGTCGGCTTGCTAAATGTACCTCCTGCTGTGTGGCACTGGAGAGGTAGCTGAGAGGACTGACAGGCCCTTGGAGTGAGTCAGTTGGCATCCGAACAGAGTTGGTTATCACCAGATCAAGCGTGTGCCCCCTAAAATGAGTGGGCGCATCAACATATTGCTGCAGATTTAGACTATCGAGTAGATGGAGAAACTCCGCAGCATATAGTGACATGAAAAGGTCAACATGAATGTTTAGGTCCCAGAGTATCATAATGTTGGCAGAGAATGTGCAGAGTATACTGAGAAAGTCCTGAAATTCTCGAAAGAAAGCTGAGTTAATTTTAGGTGGACGATAGATGAGAAGGAGGGTTAATGACGCAAGACATTCAAATGATGACAACACAGGTAATAGAAAGGAGAAGAACTCTAGGTCCTGACGATGTATGACAGCAAGACCACTTCCACGGCCAGTGCTACATGCCTTCTCCATGTAAAAGTAACCAGTAGGCAGGCTTCATTCAGAGTTAAGAATACTCCAGGCTCATGCCATGTTTCAGTAAGGCACAGGAGATCTAGTTCTTTTTCAATAATGCGATCCCGTATGAGGGATGTTTTGTGTGACAAGGACTGTGTATTAAAAAGTTCAACTTTGACCAAAGAAGGAACAGCAAATTGTTGTAGCGGCTGTAGCACAGTTCCACTCAGCGAATCCGATGTGCTCCAGGTTTTTGGCCAAGCCCAGAGGGCAGCCGTCTCACAGCAGTATCCATGTTACATAAATCACATGCAACAGTGTTCTGATGACGTGTGCAGCGCACGCCAGCTCCAGAGAGCCGGGATTCCTGAGGCAACGTGGATGGATTGATGGTAGTAGAGAATCTTTCTCCGGGAGCTTCTATGGATATAATGAGGTCAGCGTAGAAGTCCAAGCTCCTTGATAATAGACATACACACTGGTCGGTTGTATGTATTCAGACTCAGGAGATGTGCAGCAGAGTAGTTAATCGACATGCCCAGAATTCCGGAAAGGTGAGTACTTATGTCAATGACAGGCAAAATGAACAGTGCAGCAGGTTACAGATTATAGGCTATAAAACAATCCAGAATGATTCAGTAATTAGGCAAAACTGTATAAAAAATAATAATGAAAGGAACAGAGAAGTTAAAAGTGCCTCTTGGAAGCAGTGAGGTAGCATACACGACCAGCTGGACAATAGGAAAAAAATTCAGATTCAACTTTTTTTTTTTTTTTTTTTTTTACATCTGCACAATATTTCCCATTTTCACTTCATGCGCAGGCAAGAGATCTGGTGATTCTGCTCCACAATCCCATCGTATTGACACTATTTACACTGGCTGCTCTCTATACTCCTCTAAATGCAGCACCTAAAGGCACACAAATGGCTACAGAACCACATCCATGATGTCTGCTCCATAAGATGTAAAGTAATAAAATAATAATCAAATTGTATATAATTTATTATCTTAATGTGATATACAGTTATATAATTTAATCCCTGTCATTTATAATATTATATAAAATATTTAAAAAAATGAAAATCGCATATAATGCTGAAGAATATTACCCATTGGCCAGTGGTTGTACACATGCTTGGCAATGTCCGCTGCAGAGTTGTTGGGTGAGAAGGGGAACTCTTTTGTCTTACCACTCACTAAGATGAGCTTCAAGGTTATCTGCAAAAGTTTGAGATGACAGAGACAATCAGTCCTATGGTATTAAAGCAGAAATGGTAATACATACCAAAAGCAGCAGAGAATAATGTTCCCATTAAGGGATCTGCAAAAATATTTAAGTAGGAGGTACACGTTAAAGTAACATCCACAAGAATACCAGGACCTAAGGTTTTCTAGCAGAACTCAGAGCATCACACTGCCTTCAACAGTTTGCCTTTTTGGTGTCATCTCTGCCCCAGGAAAACAACACACACACACACCCAGCTGTCCACATGATGTAACAGAAGACATGAGTCTTCAGACCAGGGTACCTTCTTCCATTGCTCCATGGTCCAGTTCTGTGCTCTTATGCCCATTGTAGGCATGTTCTGTAGTGGACAGTGATCAGCATGGGCACCCCATACACACAAAACTGCGATGCATGGTGTTATGATACCTTTATCATATCCAGCGAAAACTTTTTCATTAATTCATACTACAGTATAGAGCTCCTGTGAGACCGAATGGACTAGCCTTTGAATGGACTAGCCTTCGTTGCCCACACACATCAGTGAGTTTTGGGCATTCATGACCCTATAGTCGGTTCAGCAGTTGGCCTTTCTTGGACCACTTTTGGTAGGTACTGATCGCTGCATACCAATGTGAAAGTAGCTCAGACCCTTGCACTAACCAATTTTTCCTGCTTCCAAAACACTAACTTCTAGAACTGTTCAGGTGCATTATACATAATGGCACCCTTGACAGGTGAAATTTTAATGAGATCAATGTTATTCACTTTATCAGTGGTTATAACGTTATGGTTGATCGGTGTATGTGTCACAGTTCTGTGTAGGGGTACAGGAGATTATAAACTGTCATGACATGGCAAATGTGTTGTTAGATCTAAAACTTTTATGAATCTGGAGTAACAATTAGAGCATGTCAGGGAATTTGGTCAGAGCGCGGAGCGGTTTTTTAATTAATTTTTAATTAGCGCAGACAAAGGGCTGCATATGCCGAACTATACGTCTTGCTTGGCGGTCAAAGGCGTTTAACGTTCATTGGCATGGGAAACAGCGGTTCTACTGCTAAACCGCTACCGAAAAGACTACAAACACTGCGCCAGTTTAAAATAAAAGTGCCCCGTCAGGTTTTAAATAATAAATTAATGTTTTGGCTGTCGGTTCGGGTCCGTATGGAACAGCTTCTGGGTCCGGACCCAAACCACGGTCCGCCTGTTAGTGACCGCTGTTCTATAGCATCTAAGTGAACCGAACTCGCCATATTGTCCCCAATCACC
>JABFEA020000039.1:15364858-15386313 GCA_019775915.2 Cyphomyrus plagiostoma | reverse complement strand
AACAACCAGAAACAGCTGATCACATGGGGATCCCACATGAGGTTAACGAGGGGGCGTGGCACACAGAAGGAGTGGACAATCGGGTCAGGACAGAGGTAATGTTGGGATAAGATCTTTATCATTTTGGAAGCCATTAAGAAAAAAATGCTCGTGTTGTTTTATCCTGTTCAACATTTACAGTAGGTGTAATTTTGGGGGGCCGGGAACCAATTAATTGGTTTTCCATTATTTATTAAGGGAAAAATTCGATCAGAACTCAAACTTTTTAGGATTCGATCTGGATTTGAAACGGATTAAGTTTGAGAACCGAGGTACCACTGTACATACATAATAAACATGATCACGCAATTATAATGCTTGTTAATGTCATATAATGTTTGATATTAATATAAATTACAGCTATTATGCTATGTTAGGATGTTATGGTGTAGTTACATGCTGCTTCTGAATGTTCTATGAATGCATTATGAAGGTGCCCTGAATGTTCTACAAATGCATTATAAAGGCATAAGGCACAGTAAATGTAAACCGTTACCTAACTTTCTAATGCAAAGCAAAGCATTCCTTATGCTTCATAAAACTTTTGACCTTTAAGATGACCTTTGTAAATGCTGTCTCACAACAAAATACTAACAAAATATTAAAATACAGATAACAGACAAAAAATATATACCTTTTACTGCCAACTCCCTCAGTTTGGGAAAAGCAGTATCCAATGGGCTTATCATCAGGGCAGCTGTCCACTTGGAGAGAGGCAAACTGTGAGAAAAATAAATATGAGGTTTTTGTGTGGGATGGATTGGTGGCTAGGGATCTGTGCCAGCAACTGGAAGGTTGCTGGTTTAAATCTCATGAATGCCCAGAGTAATTCTACTCCATTGGGCTCTTGAGCAAGGCCCTTAACCTGCAATTGCTTCATCCTGGGTATGACATTAATCTACATCCAGTCCTACAAGCCGGTCCTCTAAATTTCAGGGAAACTTTGGGGGTTAGTGACAGGATTGGCACTCCAGCTGCTGGAAAAAACACACTCTCTTCCATTTGGACTGGCGTGGTGCTGAGGTACCATCAGCTGCACTCAGGTTCTCACCCCTGAGGTGGCTTGTTATGTGATGGGTGCGGCAACACACTGCATCAGTGTGCTCCTTACCTCTGCGCTGTGTGTGCACAATCACTGGGCCAACCCACCAACACTCTCGCTGCTCTTAGATGGCAGTGACTCACCTTTCCTGTCCTCCTTGCAGTAATACTGTGAAACAGCCCATCCGTCAACTTCTTCTGTGTTTTCAACCTCACCACTCCATCACCAAGGTTATAGGAAAGCTGAACTTCCCCACCAATGAGTTCCAGAGCCAAAAATTCAGAACTTAAATTGTCACCATGGTTGTGCAAAAGCAGAGAATTTTCCCGCACAGTAGCCAGCTCAAAGAAGATCACATTATTTCTGGGATCCAGCGGGGGGAATTCCATGTATGACAGCTCCTCAAAGCCATAGCTCTGTTCCTCACAGTGTTCCCCCCCTGTACCTGAAAACACATGAATGGAATAATGCTAAATAACTAAATTTGCACAAGAAAATAAACATACCCTTACTGGTCGCTTCATTAGGAATACTTGTTTACCTTTTTCTTAAATAGCAGATCTCCTGGGATTTTTAGACACAGCATTCTTTAGGGTTGATTTATAAGATGACTTACAAAAAGAGACCACATTTCATGACAAAGATAGAAATTTAGAATAAGATATAGGATATACCTGCAAGTAGGTCCATACAAGGATATGTACTGGCAAACAGTGTACTTTCTTACCAAATGGACAGTCACAAGTGTATCCTATGGGAACATTAATGCAACTTCCCTGGAGGCAAGGGGATGACACGCAATGGTCGACAACATGCTCACAGAGGTCCCCTGAATAGGTAGCAAAAGAACATTCATTTTCACTTAAAAACGAAAGCTTAAAATTCATCTGGTGTTAGTATGACTCAATGCAATATTCCATCCATCCATTTTCCACAACCTGTTGACCAGTGCAGGTCACTTTGACGGGAATGCAGTCCTTTACGATACAGTATATGCAATATAAATCAGTGACAGCAATGCTACTAGATTGTCAATCAGGCACAACATAAGTATGGATGATAATCACCTTCAAATCCAAACTGGCAGGAGCAGTGAAATGTCCCTGCTATGTTTAAGCAGGTTCCCCCATTGTGGCAGGGGGTGCTCTGGCATTCATCAATATCACTGGAACAGTGCTTGTCTGTAAAACCCCTCATGCACTGGCAGGAAAAACCACCAGGGTAATTGATGCAGGTGGCCCCATGTTTACATGGATCTTTGTTACATTCATCAATGTCTGTTTCACACCTTGTGCCAGTAAAGCCGGTCAAACAAGAGCAGTTAAATATTTCCACCTGCCTTGGGGAAACCAGTATGACTGCTGGGCTCTCCAAAACTGCAAAGTCCTGACTGATGTAAATACTTCTGCTACAGGTGGCCCCATTTTGACAGGGACTAGTGAGGCAAGGGTCGCTGGTGATGTGAGAGATTTTCACATGACTCCGAGCTTCCAGCACATTCTTCTGAGCAGCACAGAGGCCACTTGCCACTTCCCCACTGAGATACTGTCCATTGTAGCTTTTAAATGCAGCCAAAAGAAGAACAGATTCTCCTGAATCCTTAACCCCAAACACGTGGCTTTTAGAAGCCTGGAGGTTAAACACACCATCTAAAGCTTTTATAAATTTCAGATACTCAAAAGACAAGAAATAATTGAAAGATGGAGAAGAAACATAAAAAAACACACAGTTGTTCACTGAAGCATCAATGAACCCTTTATAATTCACATAGATGCTGCTATTAACTGAGGGGTGAATGTAGTCATTCGCTTCAACACTAATATTATAGGTGGCCTCTCCCTCATATGGAGATGACCACAAGTCACAGTTACCCAAAGGAAAGTTAAACATGTGTGTAGGTCCAGTTTTGATGCTACAGTTGAACACATCCATCTCATCTGGATCATTTGGTTGGACATTACCAATGAGTCCTCCTGGGAAAGACTTGCCATAATACTTGACCTCAATGTATATGTTCCTTGGAGCAGAAGGGTTGTCATTCTCATCCAAAACCCTGATCCGAACTGTTGCTGTAGACGATAAGGGGGGGTCACCAGCATCTTGGACCACCACAAGGAGTGAGTACTTTGGGTTACGTTCACAATCCATTGGCTGCGTGGTGGATAATATTCCATCAAGTGTCAGTGAGAAACCACTTCCTATGACAGGTTTCACAAGTTGGTATGCAAACGGCCCTTGGTTTGGGGAAATATCAGCATCAGAGGCATTTAAAATTGTAACAACAGTTCCATATGGCTGATTCTCTAGCACAGAAACTTCAGTGGAATACAAAACTGGGGCATTGTCATTAACATCTTGCACCATCACAACAACATTTGTGCTTCCTGTGGCTGGTGGGGAAGCACTGTCAATAGCCGTAACAGTCAGGTTGTAAACAGGCCACCTTTCCCTGTCCAAGAAGGCATTTGCAGTGATGTCTCCAGTGACAGGATGAATAGTGAAGGATCTATTAGTGTTCCCACTCTCAATCCTGTAAAAAAAATGGCGCCACTCTATTTTGGAGTCTTGGTCTTCAGCTTGTACTTGGGTGACTAAGGCCCCTAGAGCACAGTCTTCACTAATTTCTGCAATGTACTGCTCAAAGTGAAATTGAGGAGGATCATTTGCATCCAGGACATTGACCCATACAAGGGTTTCATCAATGTCAGTCCCATTAATACTACCCCTGTTCTTTGCCAAAATTTGTAAAACCACTGGAGTATGACTGTGTTTCCTTAAATCACCTGCAATAAATATTTCTCCACTATGTTTGTCAATATTGAACATAGCCCTTTTGCTTGGGCCAAATAGCAAATAAAATACTTCTCCATCAGGGCCCAGATCATAGTCTGTGGCTGACACTTTGCCAAGTCGAGTACCTGCTGGCATACTTTCAGAAACAGTATAGTTATACTGGCTTTTTCTAAATTTTGGAACAAATTCATTAAGCCCTGTGATTTGGATATAGACTTGCACCACACTGAAATGGGCTAAAGTTCCGGTGTCGGAGGCCTTCACTGACAGCTCAAAAGCTTGATGCACTTCAAAATCAAACATATCACGAGTGGTAATGGTCCCATTTTTGGAATCCACAGAGAATAAATCTTGATCTCCTGTCAACAGTGAGTAGGTTATTTCTGCATTTGCCCCAGAATCCCTATCACTAGCTTTTACCTGTGTGACTGTTGTTCCTAGCGGTGCATTTTCTGGCACCTGTACTCTGTATTCCATAGTAGAGAAAACTGGAGGGTTGTCATTCATGTCCTCGACAACGACTGTAACATTAAGTTCTCCTGTTTTTGAAATCCAGCCTCCATCCTTGGCAATGACACAAAGGAGATGAACTTGTTTTATTTCATAATCCAACCCTTTAATAAGTGTAATCAGACCAGAAGTTCGTCCAATGGAAAACAACTCATTGTCATTCCCACTTTTAAAAGCATAAGACAGAAGCCCATTGATTCCATAATCCTTGTCTTCAGCATGTACTCTCCCAATAACGAAGCCTACAGGCACATCCTCTGGGGCCAAAAACAAGACCAAAGGTTCAGAAAAACGTGGAGAAAAGCGGTTCTTCTCAGTAATGACAAAATTAACATTCGTTTCAGATGAAAGAGGGGGCATACCTTTGTCTTTTGCCATAACAATGAGGGTTAACATGATATTCAGGCTTTGCCTCAGGAAATCCTTTAGACGCACCTGTCCACTATAAATATCCACTTCAAAGAAAACAGATGCATTTCCACCAACAGCTGTATACTCTATAGCTGTGGCCCTGGACTGATAATCCCCATCCACAGCTGACAGTTGTATCACTGTAGTTCCCACATCCAAATTATAAGGGATATGTAGCACAGGGTTAAAAGGCAGAAAATTTGGTGCAAAGTAATTGTAAGGCACAATGGTCACAATGACAGTTGTGTTACTTCGATACGGATCTTCACCACAGTCTAGTGCCACTACTGTAAAGCTAAGGCTCTGAGATAATAGTTTGTTGAGCAAGACTGGCTGCTTGGTTGCAATGTCTCCAGTGGATGCATTCACTCCAAAAAAGTTATTTGGAGGCTGAATATAGTACAGAATTTGGCCATTTTGTCCGATGTCAGCATCTGAGGCTTTGACCTGCATTACAAATATCCCTTGGTTTTTGGTTTCTGTGATAGTTACAGCATATTGGGACTGTGAAAATACAGGACCGTTGTCATTGATGTCTAAAATATCTACAGTGACATCTGTACCAATGCTCCAAGCTGAATCATTAGCAATAACTTTAATTATGTAGCGACTCTGAATCTCTCTGTCTAAAGTCTGTGTGATTACTAAGCTCCCACTTGTTTTCTCAATAGCAAAAGGAAACCTCACACTTGATGACTGGTTGTTGACAATCGTATAGGAAATAACAGCATTTTCACCAATGTCCTCATCTGTGGAGGTTATCTGAATGACAGTGGATCCGATTGGTGCATCTTCAGAAACCTCAGTGTGAAAGATCTGTAAAAACCGAGGAGCATGGTCATTTTTATCCAGAACAGTTACATACACTATTGCAGTGCCTGTGTTCAAAGTATTGTCCTTGTCTACTGCTTGAATGGTTAATTTATAAGCCGAATTTTTTTCCCTGTCTAAGCTCCTTAATGTTTGTATAATGCCAGTGTTTGCATTAATCATGAAATCTCCATCCACGTTCCCCATAACAATGCTGTATTCCACCTGCCCGTAAACTCCTAAATCTGCATCGATAGCCAGGACTTCACAGACCACGCTTGCTGGTAGATTCTCAAACACTTCACACATGTACACACTCTTGGTAAAAACTGGAGAGTTGTCATTCACATCTCTAATATGTATGTGAACCTCAGCATACGTGGAAAAAGGAGGAAAGCCTGCATCTCTAGCTTCAATACAAAGTTGGAATTCCTTATATGATTCATAATCCAAAGGGGCTCCTATTGTCAGCTCCCCCGTTTCTTGGTCTAATCGGAAAATCAACTCAAAGTTTCCAGAGGCCAGATAATATGAGACTGGGCCTTTTCTGGTTGTTTCCGCTGTAACTATAGTGATAAGCATGTCCAATGGATCATCTTCCGATACCCAGTATTCAAAGTCATCCACTGACAAAAGTGGAAATTCCAACACATTCTGGAACCGGATCGTAACAGTTGTGCTGTCAGACTTAGGATCGTTACCCCCATCTTCGACTCTTACACCAATTGTGATGTCTTCTTCTACCTTAAGTTCATCAGAAGTAAAAACTGTCCCTGTAAATGGATTGATGGAGAACCAATCTGCATGTCGGCCAAATAAGGAAAAGGTGAGCAGTGCATTTACTCCGGTATCCTCATCCATTGCACTTACAGCACAAACAATTGAACCTGTTAAAATAAAAATGAACGTGTAAATATACACTGAAAAATAAACTGGTGTAATAGAACAGTGTTTCCCAACCTGGTCCTTGGGGACCCCCAGACAATACATATTTTTGTTGTCTATCAGCTCCCAACACACCCATGCCAGGTATTTGTAGTTCTTGACTGTCAAGAAAATGGGAGGGTGCAAAAATGTGGATTGTTTAGGGGTCCTTGTGAACTGGGTTGGGTAACACTGGAGTAGGGAACAACTACTGCCTAACAAAAAACATTTAAATCAGTGGTCTGCTTTAGTACATTTGTCAGTCTTACCTCTGACCAGTGTGGTGGGAATATTAGCCACATATGGACCATTGAGAAACCTGGGCCATTGATCATTGACATCGCTGACTTTCACAGACACCGTGACTGAGCCGTTTAGGGGATGGGTAGGATGCATGTCCCTGCCTACCACAGTCAGCCTGTAGCTATTCACGGCCTCTCTGTCTAAAGCAGCTGTGATGATCATATGTCCCAAATCATCAATGGTGAAAGGAACATTCTCGTTTTCTATAAAGTACCTGAAACATACGATTATTGGAAAAATAAATTCATGCATTTGATGTAGGTTAGAAATTATTCAATGATTCGTTTAGCAGGGTTATAAAAATCAATATACTCAAATATGTATAGCTATAAGATATAGCTATCTATGTATGTGTGTGTGTGTGTATGTGTGTGTGTGTGCGCGTGTGTGTGTGGATCTGTGTAGCAATTTTTGTGTCCTTGTTTCACTACCTTATTTCACCATTGATACCATCATCAAGGTCAGAGGCATGTATCATTGAGAATGTACTTCCTGTAGGAATGTCTTCTCTCACAACAGCAGTGATTAAATTTTCGACAAAAATCGGTGGGTTATCATTGACGTCATCCACTATAATCTGTATGGTGCCAGTTCCTGTTAAAGGTGGCGTGCCTGAAGAATGAAGTCACAGATTAATATATGCATTGCACACATTTATCACATTGCAGTTAATAACATTTGTTTTCCAGACTGCTGATGTTGTCAGTTTAATGCATATGTTAAGTATGCGATTTGCATGAGAAAACGGGCAACCCACTGGTTTGAAATCTCCAGCAACGGCAGTCAGTACAATGTTCAGTGATGCATTTCAGATGGTACAATTACAAACAATTCAATGATGATCCAGAAAGTCAGGTTCAGCAATTACATGAATAGAAATACAGAAGAGACAAGAAATGCTATTAATAAATAATAATAGTAAGCTCATATCTATTTTGGAGAGGAAACTGAGGCAGCTTGGTGCTGTCTGAGGATAGCAGCTGAGTATACAAGCTACTGATTTTTTTGTAAAGCCTGATCTGAGTTCCCATGGGAAAGAGACAGAGATGTATGACATGGAGCTAAAAATCTATGATCAGTGGTATTACCGTGCACTGTCAGCCAGTCCACCTGAAACCAATAAAGTAACCAACAGGAACTGGTTTAAACAGGTTTGTGATTGACATTGCACAATAATATATCCCATCACAGGCTTCAAAGCTTCATTTCTCGTTTCACATAAAAAGGCTTCAAGAATCACCCATTATCTGGCTGCAGTAAAGCTGTCACACAGAGTGAGTCTGCTTATTGCTGAAGTTGCATATAATCTTCTAGCACTAAACAACAAATACATGTTACCAAAACGCTGATTACATTTGAATCCCTTAATACACTCCACTAAATTTGGTAATATTATAATAAAATGAATGTAATTAAATACTGTATATGCTGTCATACAGAGAAAATTACCAAAAGTCTGAAATATAGACATAAAGAAGCCCATTGCATCACTCTGGAACTACTTTGGTTTCGAGTATAATACTAACTACTGTTACCTCACAAATTATTTTGCTACTGACAACAGGGTTTATCTGTAAGAAGATCCTACTGATAATAAAGGTAATTATACCCAAACTCAAAGTTCTATTTTTTGTGCTATTATTGGTCATTTCATGGTCTGGTTGGCCTGAACTCTCTGTCTTGACTCGACATCTGGATAAGTTCACTCTTTACTGTCAACACTGATAGTGCTGTATAGTGCGGAGACAAATCATGGCCCTCATCAAGGTACTCCATGTCAGCAAGTCCACTGGGCTATCTCTCAGTAACATATATTTTTAGTTTGTTGAAACAGATATTTGAGACACACACAACTCCTGATGTATAATTCACGACAAACTGTCCATTGTTTTCTGTTGTTCTCCTGACAGAGATGTTTCTCTGGCCTGCAGTTGCAGTACATGCTGAGAATGTTTTATCACACATTTGGGATGTGACAGAAGTAATATTGGATATTTGTGGGTTGGGTGAAGAATTAAAGAGTGAAGTTCTTTGGCGACACCGCATTTGTCCTTTTCCACATTCCACATATTCTTATTTCAGTCGGTACAATGGAAGGGTTGAAAAAAAGAATCACATAATTAACAATGTAAAACAGTTTGCTTCATCTATTTAACCCGTATGTTATGAAAAAACAAAAATTTGGCAAAAAATTACCATGACCAAACTTGAGAGTTTTCTGTCTGCATGCAATAATGATAGATCGGGTGATTTCAGAATAAATACACATTTCCAGTCAGTCCTCCAGCTGAGCGGGGAAAACTGGCTACTGAATGCTAATATTCCGGACCACATTAAGACACAAAATTGTAGCATATTAAATGAAAAACTCAACTGGTCAAAATAATAAAAATCATATATTGTGTCAAAACATTTGAAGTTGCTTTTACCTAATATTTTTTAAAATGTTTATGAATTTGCTTAAGTACAATTCTACGAAAACTCTACGAAAATTCTACGGCTTTCCATGTTATTTTTCTTGCTAAATTAGCTTAATTTGCTCCATTTTTTTCTGCTGCTTATCCAGCTGCTCAGCTCAAAGTGGATGTATTCAGAAAATACTACATATATATGTACAGTGGTACCTCGGTTCTCGAACTTAAGTTCGAGTTCTGATCGAATTTTTCCCATAAGAAATAATGGAAAACCAATTCATTTGTTCCTGGCCCCCCAAAAATTGTACCTAAATATGTTTTTTTTTTGCATTCGAACACAAACTGAACAGGATAAAACAAGAACAGCATTTTTTCTTAATGGCTTCCAAAACAATAAAGATCTTATCCCAACATTATCGTCTGCTCCTTCCGTGTGCCACGCCCCCTCATTAACCTCGTGTGGGATCCCCATGTGATTGGCTGTTTCTGGTTGCTGTCATTAGTCCTCTGTATTAAGTTCGCATTTCAGTTTGTTTCCCCAGTCAGGTCATTGGGTGCATTCCACTTGCTTACAGCGCTGGCTTAAAGCAACGCATTCTGATCCTGACGCAATGCATAACGGTTAGATGCATTGCGACCTCTCACCCAGCTGCACAAACTGGAACCGCCTCTGTGACCACACACCTTTGCCCTTATTGGCTGAAGAGTTTAGTTACACGCATGACGTTTGTATCCCAGGCAGTTCCAGTGCGTAATCTGCTATTTCTCCCGAATATCACGTAAAGCAGTGAAAACTGGTATTGATTTACCTGATGAAATAAAATTTAAATAAATGACATAAATCGTACACGTAAGATAGTGCTTTATTTATTTTTAGTTACTGTAATGATGCGCTGCTTCATTTGGTTAATCGTCTGGTCTGTGAAGAATGCATTCAAGTTGCAAGAGTTGCATTGTAGTATGACTCATTTCCTGGCGCATACAATTTATATTAGATCAGCGTTCACGGTTCGGCTTCTGATATTCAGAACAAATTCTAGGTCAAACTGGTTTGTTGGACTTTCAAGAAATTTGAGTTCTAATGAGTTCGAGAACTGAGGCACCACTGTATATGTACATGTGCCAACATCCTTCTGACAATGTTTACACAAAACATCATGCTGGTGAGTACTTAAATGTAATATTTTTATTACTAGATAGAGTTTGCTTTTTCTTGTAAGAGATCACAATATACAGATTTTAGCTTGGGGCACAAAACCAATTGTGCTTATTAAAAAAACACTATAATGCTGCATTGTGTATTATGTTCATTTTTTTAAATCCACTTTTAGATTTTATATTTTGATCTTCTATCATTGCTTAATTGTAATCACACAACATTTTAATAGAAAGCAAAATAAATTATGAAGTGTAATTCATTTAGTTAGAGTGGTATGCAACTTCAAATAAAGGGGCAGCGTGTGGCTCAGTGGGCTAAGCCTGTGTGCCTGTAATCATGAGGTCACAGGTTCAAACCCAGCCTCAGCACGTCTGCGGGTCCTTGAGCAAGGCCCTTAACCCCCAGCTCCCTGGGTGCCCCAACAGGTGGCTGCCCTTCGTGGACAACTTGATCTACAAAGACCAAGTTGAAGGAGGCGTAAAAAGAATTTCCCCACGGGGGCAATAAAGGAGTGATTATTATTATTAAAGTAGTGATACAGGAGCTGGATTGTAATATTTTGAAATATAGATGTCAAACGAATCAGAAAATCTATCAGAGAAATGGAAACACTGTTAAAGCCAACAAAAGCTTTTTAAAATTCTGTTTGAGAATCACATTTTATGTAGGTACACTTCGGAAATAGTTCCATCAACAGTAACTAACTCCATCTTTTCAGGAATTGTTCAGTAAATAATGTTTCACAATAGCTGTATAATGGAGACAGAAGGAAGTCAAAAGCAAGTCAAGTCAGAAACAATCAAATTAGCTGACTAGCTTTGTATAAGATAGTGATTCATTTCTATCGGACATGGAAACATTACCTGAGTCAACAGCGATTATATGTAATGTGTACTGGCTTCTGTGCTCTCTATCCAGACTTTGAAGCATTTGAAGTGTTCCATTGGGAGAGAGTGAGAAGAGGTCTTCCTCATTACCCATTTCAATGAAAAACAACAGCAGGGTGTTCAGATCTTCATCAACAGCTGATACCTTGACAATTCATAGCAAAAAAATAGCTTAGTTATTTGTCTATGCTAATTTTACACAAGGAAAATCGTATAAAGGAAGCTATTTTATTTTGATAAGGTTCGCTGTTACCTGATGAATAATTTGAGGGGAGTCCTCATTCTCCAATACATGGAGTGTCACTGATGGTGGAGATATTAGAGGAACACAGTCATTGATGTCAGTGACGGTAATCTGGACAATGGCTGTAGCAGACCTCTTAGGAACTCCCTGGTCTACAGCAAAAACAGTAAGTATGTGTGTAGTAAGCCTTTCACGGTCTAGCTTGTCCTTCAGAGACAAAACCCCACCCACTGCTTCCAACAGAAATGGTGAGTCCTGGGATAGATGATACTGTAGAAGTCCATTGGGCCCTGCATCAGCGTCATAAGCATGGACCTGGAGTAGACTGGTCCCTCTTGGTAGATCTTCACTTACTGTCACATTGTAGAAGCTCCTGGAGAAAGCTGGGTCATTGTCATTCACATCCTCAACAAAAACTGTTACATTCATTGAAGTGGACAACTGGGGAATTCCTTCATCTCGTGCCGTTAGACGAACCTTAAAAACATTAACTAATTCCCTATCCAGTGGTTCTTCCAGATAAACTCTGCCAGTTGTGGAGTTAATATTGAATCTGCTTCCAGACAAATTTTGCAGCTCATATAATACATGACCGTTTAATCCAGAGTCCAGATCCACCGCTTGAACGACCATGATTTCTGTCTGGATTGGAGTGTCTTCTGGGATATGAATCGTGCCAGTGGACTTGAAGGATGGCGCATTGTCATTCACATCCTTGACAAGTATAGTAACACTTGCTGTGCCGGTAAAACGTGAGCTCAAAGGCTGGCCGCAGTCACTCACCTGGATTGTCAGAATATATAAAGACACTGTCTCCCTGTCAAGCTCTTTCTGCAGACAAAGAGTACCACTGTGACTCACTGCAAATCTGTCATGTTCGTCTCCTGCGGCCACTGTCCAGTTCAGTTCTGCATTCACGCCTGTTAAACAGAACATTACAAAGGCAAATCAACATATGCAGCAGGCTCTATCAAGAGCACAAATAATTTAGTCTTAAATTTTTTAATGCTTTTTAATATTCATCATAAAATTAAGCTTTTACAAAGTCATGAACACTGTCACTGTAATGTATATTTCATTTTCACTGCATATTTATGCAAATATTGTGTAGTATTGTTGTATACAGATAATCCCAATATTTAATCAAAATGAACATATTCAGAAATTTCTCTTGGAAAATATATGTGATTCTTTTCATTTAAAGGTCATTAATTACAAAGAACATGCATTTTGGAATACAGGGAGATTGGCTCTGGTTTAAGGATAAAGCAGCTGGCTTCAGTGAATTTTGTGACTTAGATTTAAATCTAAATAAGCCACAATAACTTCAGTTTTAAAAGATGCTTTTTTTTGGGGGGGGGGGGTTGTGCTTGTAACTGGAAGGGAGTATTTGGCAGCAATACTGGGCTGCCATGTAAGTAAACATCAAGCACAGAGAAAGAGATCCACTGAGCCGTAAAAATAACAAAGCCTGATCATAGCTTTGTGTCATCTGCTGCTCAGATCAACTGAGTTTGTGTTTTGTCATATGTTAGTCGAAGAATGTCACAAGGAATTGGCTCATAGACAGACAAACACACTTAGCAACAGTAACAGATAGATACAGATAGATAGATACAGGAAGATACTGTTAATTGATACCACGCTCATCTCAGGCTTTTATCAAAGGCAAATAAATCTTTGCATAATTATACAACAGATATTTCACTTGGCAATTAACCTCTTTTTTACCTTGAAGTTACTACTGTTCATACTGACCGCTATCTGCATCTGTGGCATTAAGGATGAGGAAACAGGTGCCCACAGAGGCATCCTCCGCCACGGCAGCTGAGTAGCTGTCCGAACTGAAAATGGGTGGGTTGTCATTGACATCGATAATGTTGAAATACACCCTGAGCCGGGCTGCCTGAGCAGCACGGCTGCGCGATCCTACTGTGAGGATGTAGTACTGCTCGGACTCATAGTCCAGGGCACGGGTCAACGTAAACTCGCCGGAGACTGGATCCAGCAGAAAGAGGCCACCCCCGTCATCGTCCACCAGCACGGTGTATGCCAAAGGCTTACTCCTTTCAATTCTCCCCACCACTGTTCCTGTTAAAAGCAAGAATTACATTTTCAGAGGAGATCATTTATGCAATTTCTGTCCAGATCTACTTGTGATTGTGTTAATATCACTGTGTATGTGCAAATAATATGCGTAATACATACACACACATACACACAAAAAAAATGTACTGTCCAAAGGACTGCATTTTAATTTGCGATATCAAAACATACCTGCAGATAAAAAAATTCTGTGCTTTTTCCGAGTAAAGTGGCAAACCCTATTTGCGATACAGATGTAAAAGTCATGCATTGGAGATGAAACACTTGTGTAATCCTACTGTCAATGGTGAATTAGACCAGCACAACAGCCCTCACATTTACACTAAATGTTATAATAGCTGGCAGTCATAAAGTAAAGAACACAGGCTTATCACGGTAGTATTCCAGGTCAGTTCTCGGGAGGTGTTCTGCTTATGTGCCCCTACAGGTACTTACCTGGAATTACTCCAGTAAAAATATCCAGCTATGAGAATGAATATAAATAGAAACTGTAAATCGCTTTGGACCAAAGTGTCAGCTATGAAACTAAAATAATGTTAAAAAAATTGAGGACATACTATAAGAGGGAGCGAAATAAGCGCTTTCTTACGACTACTGTACTCACCTGGAGCTGTATCCTCTCTTACTTCAAAAGAGTACACAGATTTAGAGAAAGCCAGCAGGGCAGAGCGCTTAATCCTGCGGTATACACCAAAGCCATTTGCACCCAACTTGTCTGCAGAAGCATTTTGGGGCAGAGGATCCATTGCAAGTGAGTTTTGCTCACCAAAACTATAATTCCAATCCTTAAAATAATGCCCATCAATCATATCCAGAACAGCAACACAGGCAACAAGGATGTTCAAAACCTGTGGAGATGAGCAAAGGGACATCAATTTCAGTGCAAAAAAACCTTCAAGTTGTTGATCCTGGACTGGAGTCCACTGACAGAACTACAGATAAATAATACATCGAAATACACACAGAGATTGTTATAACAGCAGTTCAAGTAATGTGTGTGAAAGCTTATTCTTGCACCCATGTCCCAGAGCAAAATAAACATAGAATTAGAAACATTTCCCCCTCTAAACCTATGATAAAGAAATATTTAACATGACAAGAATACAAACCTTTGTAAACATATACCAGTCATTCAGTCTACCACAACCAAGCACCTATACTCGTTACCAAGCAGAAAAAGGCTGGCATGTCTAACCCTTTTCTTAATACAGCAACACTATACTGTCAGTTGAGACACTTATCTTTCTAACTGAGCTAGCTTCCCCAAGATCTCTTTCACTGCCTCTTCATTAAACGTCACTGTGTTGCATTATTCTCCTCCCTGGGGACTCCCTGTTGTTGGGCATTACAATGACAACCTGTCCTTCGATCACACTGAAAAAAAAGTTCCCAGAAAGATAGTCTTCATTCTTCACCAAGACAACTCAGTTAATATATTTAGCTATTTCTTTTTGTTTATGAAATCAGGGGCTCTCATGAATACCTGTTTTCGAATGGAAAGTTACCGCGACAAACAGGCAGTTTTTCTGTAGCTAAATCTGCCTTCAAATAGATTTAAACTCGACTTCTCCAGTTTCATTTAAAGGGAATTAGTCTGATCCTACTATAGCAGCAGATGTGTACTATAACAGCGAGCCTCTAGGCACATAATAACAATTCAATGAAACCACAGAAACAACGTTAAACATATAGTTACTGCAGCTTTAAAACAACGTGATCATATTTTAGATCATAATAATAAAACAAGACCCTGGTAAACACCGGTCATTAGTCGTTCTGGAAATAAAAGTGTGAATTGAAATTTGATAAAAAAAAAAAAAAAATTCAGTAATTTATTTGCGCAGATATAAACAGTTAGTACTTACCACCATGACGAACGGTAGACTTAATCCTTACAGTACGAATTTTGCGTACATTCTTTAAGACCTCCCAGATCTTTGGTCCACAATTATTGAAATTTGTATAAAGCGCTACCAAAAGTTTCTTTTTTGAGTATTATATATTCCTGACACTTACAGAGATTGCTCTTAGTGAATCTACCTTGCAAAACATCCCCATTCACCAATGCTAACTCAGTTAGCGGGGGCTGTGGGTGGGTTTAATTTCACTTGGTTTGGTTCAGGGCGGGGGCAGCCTAACCTGAATGTGAGAATTTAGTAGTAGGCATAGTAGTAGTAGTAGTAGTAATAATAATAATAATAATAATAATAATGATAATAATAATAATAATAATAATAAATAGTTTACAAAAATAATTCACAACAAAAGAACAGCAATCGTATATTAACTGAATTTTAATTTCTTGCAATAATCCCCGTTAAATCAACTCATGAACTACTATATGTAGCTTTTAAAAGTCTGCCAACAAACTGATTAGCCCACTGTTACCGGCAGTATACATCGCCATGTTTTTATACTGTACTCTTGCTGGATTTAGTTACTGCTGCATTTAATTGCGTGATAGAAATAATTGTAACATTTGTTTGTTCAGAAAAATGCTGATAGCATTTTTATATCACGTGGACTTTTTTCTGAAACATTTAGTAGCTTTACCTAATTTTATGAAAAAGATGTGCTTTCTTAGTCATCTTTAATAAAAGGGAAAAAATCCTTCTGCACCCAATCTTGAATGTGAAGCAATTCTCTTTTAAGGGCAAGGCCATGATCCCTGAGATAAACCATTAATGCAGAGTTGTCTGTGAGTTGTCTACTTAAATATGTTTCTGAAAAGCTTTTAAATTCTCATTCACTGGACTACACATTACATTCACTAGGAGGTGCTGAGGAGAATTACAGTGAGAAGTTACCAACTAAAGAACCTTCAAAGCCTTTCTAAAGGAAGGAATTCAGACAAAGAAAAAGCACAAAGTATCAGCCTGGCTTGAATCAACAGTTTCCAAGAATCCCAAACGGTCTCTGCAGTGAATTTCTCTGAAAAAGAGTGCCCCTTCTTTAGCCTAATAAACATGCAGTTTCATTCGTGGGCCAAACAAACCCTATTTAAGCAGCATGACATCTCTTTATAAAAAGAAGGTTTGTTCCTTGGTTTCTGAGAGAACATATTAACCTGTATTCTGTGGAATCAGAGATCCCAAGGTTTGGATAATAGTTCAACTGTAGTTTCTGGTTTGAATACTTGGAAAACAGCTGTAAAATACTGTTGGAATACTTAAGGCACAAAGTACCATTCTTACTTGTGTTTCATTATGTTGTGTGGAAATCGGTGTTTATTTGAAAAGAGGTCAATTTTATATGATGTTATATCAGGATGATTTAGCACATCCTCTAATTCTGAGTTTACTAATCCTAATCCTACCTCTCCTTGACATGTGATCCTGCTTTTAAACTCTCCCCACGTACATAACTTTAATGTGTCTCTAGGCTGCCCTGTATTCATTAGCTTGCATTATTCTGCTTTGAAAATCAGAAATGTAATTTTTTAACTATTTGGTACATAAGATAAATACTTGAATTCTTCAGCAGGAGAAATATTCATAGCTGGAGAAATTGCATCATACTCTAAGCGATTCACAAACATATTCATGTTTAAAATTTTACTTTACATTACTTTAACTTTGAATGCAGTTATTTTACGTACAAATGTCCCCTAGCCACACCCTTATTTTTCTTTGATATTTGTCTTATGTTCGATGTAATCTGTTCATACTGTGGTCACTTCAGAGTTGTAAAACTGTTCTTTATGCATTAGTACATACATACATATACACACTATATGGAAGAAATATATGGACACTTGGTCATTACAGGAACTTATTATGACATGGAGTTGGCCCCCCCTTCCTTCGCCGCCATAACAGATGCCACTATTCTGGGAAGTGTATTTGTGAGAATTTTTGCCCATTCATCCAGAACAGCTTTTGTGAGGTCAGACACTAATGTTGGATGTGAAGTTCTGGCTCACAATCTCCATTCTACTTCATCCCAAAAGTGTTTGATGGGGTTGAGGTCAGGGCTCTATGTGGGCCAGTCAAGTTCTTCCACACCGAACTCACCCAGCCATATCTTTATGGATCTTGATTTGTGCGCTGGGATGAAAGCATAGAATAGTCCGAAATGTCTTGGTATGCTGAAGCATTAAGAGTTCCCTTCACTGGAACTAAGGGACCTAGCCTAACCCATTAAAAATAGCCCCATACCATTATCCCTTCTCCACAAAATTTTAGAGCTAGCACAATGCAGTCAGGCAGGTAATGTTCTCCTTGCAACTGTCAAACCCAAACTCATCCATTCGACTGCCAGACAGAGAAGCGTCATTCATCACTCCGCAGAACACATTTCCTCTGGTCCAGAGTCCAATGGTGGCGTGCTTTACATCACTCCATCCGACAGCTGACATTGCGCTTGGTGATGTGAGGCTTACATGCAGCTGCTCGGCCATGGAAGCCCATTCCATGAAGCCCCTGATGCACAATTTCTGTGCTGGGATTAATACCAGAGGAAGTTTGGATCTCTGCAGTTATGGAGTCAAACTGCTGGCGACATTTACACACTATGTATTATAGCACTTGGCGAACCCCTCTACTACTTTAGTTTCTGTTGTTCCTAAACGTTTTCACTTTGCAATAATGCCCCTTACAGTTGACCATGGAATATGCAGCAGGGAAGAAATTTCATGATCTGACTTATTGCAAAGGTAGCATCTTCCCACCGAGCACCAGAATTATCACAACAAGTGTCGTGTTGTGTACACTTCACCCAAAACCTGTATGTTATTCAATATAACCAATTTTATATTAATGAGCAGTTACAGTGCAAGGTACAGTGTACAACTTCACTCCAGGAGCTAGTGGCCATCTGCATGTTTTATGGTCTTATCTTAGGGAATAGTATTTTTTTTTTTGTAATTCCTCACTTCGGCTTATCAACTTATTCAACATGTCTGTGCCAAGTATAAACCATGTTTATTAGAATGTGTTTCTGCAGCTTCATGGCACTTATTGTGCTTGCTCACTCACACACAGGTTGACAAGCATGACTGTGATTGGTCATTCAAGAATTCAAAGTCAGAACAGTTACAAGTGGACAGGAGTAGTGGGAAAAGGCAGGCAAGTCTCTCTGACCTTAGTCATGAGGACATATATTCCAAGAGTGACCTATTGAATGAGGTAAGTAATTATTACACATATGTAAGTTGTGTTTTGTTTGTGGCCCTGTTTTTAAAATGTACAAATGTGACAAATGGTTCTGAATTCCATGCCACTTCAGAGTAGCCTTTCCACCTCGTCACTAATTTAATCATGTCTATTCTCTCACGCTACCCAATTCTACCCCGCTAATTTGCTAGTCATTTAGCCTCTGTCTGTTTTGGTGTACGTGTTATTAGATGAAATAATTAAATGTTTTCTTTGTCATTGCAGCTGCTGTCAAACAGTGGGACCACAGTGCCACCGATAGTGATGTATCATGTGCCATGGCAGACCATCTAAGACATGCTACTGGGCATTCTGGCTTGGAGGCTACATACTTAAAAATTATTAAAGGACAGCATTTTTTAAAGAATTTTTTATCAAGCTTGGTTTTTCTATTCAATAACATGATGAGATGTCCAATAAATAAATATTATATTGGTACTTTTGTCAGTTTCATGTATTTTGTGAGTTTTATAATATTAATATAATATGATACAATGAATGTAATATGAAAATACACACACACACACACACACATATATATGTATGTATATATACAACATCTATATATTACACTAATACTAAATTCATGATTAACTATGTAACCTAGTCCGTAGAAGGATGTCTTCTCATAGACATCTTTTTAAAGACCCCGAAAAGATGTCTTTTTTATCTTTCACTTTTCAACCATATCATTTTTGAGACGTCTCACAAAGTCATCATTTCAAAAACTTTTTGCCTTGTGGGTTATGACAGAATAATGCTTGAATTTAACTGAGCTCTTCAGAATGACCGATTCTGTCACATATGTTTGTAATACTGAAAGCATGGCTAGGTGCTTGATTTTATACCCCTGTATGAAATGATTAAGAGGTGCTTCCCAATACTTTTGTCCATATAGTGTGTGTGTGTGTGTGTGTGTGTGCGTGTGTGTATACACTACCAATCAAAGCTTTTGCACAGACTGAGATTTTCTACATGTGCCTGTTATTCACTTAACATTTACAAACAATACACTCAATATTCTTTGCTAACAAACAAATTTACAATATGTTCACCATTTGAGTACATTTCTTATCTAGAAAATATCATATTATCATATCGTTGATTCATTAAAAATAACCTCATCTAACAGTTATGACATCTGAGAAAATATATTTTCATTATAGTTGTTCACTCAACTTTCCAATGCTTAACAAGGATAAAAAATCTGCAGTAAAAATCTGTGGTGTACAAAAACCTTTAATACGTGCTGTAGATATAATAGAGTCACCTTAAGTTTTAGCCCTACATTTACACACTTCACACAATTCTTCTGGAGTCTGATTTTTGTAATACAGCTGCTGCACTGATGGAAGTTGCGGGTGTCAGGTGACATATAGGGACAATGTAGAGTTTGGTGCTTTCATTCACATGTGTGGTGAGGGGAGAGAGACGCCCACAGACAAATGATGAGCTTAGCAAGGATGAAGCAGGACCGCGTTCTTAATCGCACACCTCGAAGGTACATCACAGTGCTTTCAATGTGTGAATCCCTTTTTACTACATAGTTTTCCATAACTGCTATTAGAATCTGACCATTTGCACTTTAACGTGTGTGAAAAATCGATTTGACTTTTTTGCCAAGTGCAGTGCAATCATTTTGTCATTTTGCTTCCTAGTTAAAACATTATCCATATAGGACTTGACCCTGGAACTTTATTATTAAACTTGCTATGCAATTTAAATCCTGTGGCAGAATAATTCATTCTCTGTGAATTTACGTGTTCTCTATAATTAAGTCCTCAGCGGGAATGAAAACTAACATGCAAAACTGCCCTCCCCTGCCTGATTGTCAGCTGAGGAGTTTCCATGAATGCCAGCCATTGCTTATATGCTATTCGGCTGATGCATTTCATCATACATGGTATATCTAAAATTACTAAGTATATGTACTGTTATTGTCGTATATATATTGCATTGATGAAGAAAACATACATCTGCATTAAAAATCCCATAGGCTTTTGCCTTCACTCTGCTTTTTGGTCAGATGTGTCTATTGCTGCAGCTAGAAAGTAAATATAGAAAGAAGCCAGTAGGCTCAAACTTGCTAAGTACACTTAGTAGTTTGGTTGGATCGAGGTCAGACCGCATTTGCACCTCAAACAAACTGCTTCAGAACACATTTGTGACTGGACCGTAACCACCTCCTCTCAAGGACCTTAGGGTGGTTGTGTTGGTCCACACCCAAGTCCGATCACTTTGGTCAACCATGCGCAAACAAAGTGCACCAAGGGGCTGTTTATCCAGGCAAAATAGTGCAGGTGTGAAAACACCTTGACACTAAACATAAAACACCCTAATGTAAACTATCCCATCTATACCGCTTAGATTTATACTCGATGGTGACTGGACACTGCCAGCTGAGTGTGTTGTGATACATTACAACATTATTAAGAAAAAGTAAAACAAAACAATACATGTGGCTGTAAGTCCGATGACACGACCAAAAAGTCGACCATCAAAATGCGGCCTAAGGTGTCCTGGTGCCAAGTGCACATATGGACACCCTTATGTTTGAACATGGTGTTCAATATAGACAATCCTTGACGAGCACAGAAGTCCAATAACAAAACACCGCTCGAGTTCAGATCGGGGGGGCCGTTCCTCCCAATCACGCCTCC
>JABFEA020000039.1:15347135-15364758 GCA_019775915.2 Cyphomyrus plagiostoma | reverse complement strand
AGCCCGACCACATCTAGTCGGAACTTCACAGCCTCGCGCACCAGCTCAGGCTCCTTCCTCACCAGAGAGGTGACATTCCATGTCCCTAGAGCTAGCTTCTGCAGCCGAGGATCGGATCGCCAAGGTCCCCGCCTTTGGCCACTGCCCAACTCACACTGTACCCGATCCCTAAGGCCCCTCCTACAGGTGGTGAGCCCACTGGAGGGGGGACCCACGTGCTTTGTTCGGGCTGTGCCCAACCAGGCCCCATGGGTGCAGGCCTGGCCACCAGGCGCTCGCCATCGAGCCCCACCCCCAGGCCTGGCTCTGGGGGGAAGCTCAGTGACCCACGTCCGGGCAAGGGAAACAATGAATCTCTGTTTGTATACATCATAAGGGTCTGATGAGCCGCACTTTGTCTGGTTCCTCACCCAGGACCTGTTTGCCTTGGGTGACCCGACCAGGGGCATAAAGCCCTGGGCAACTTAGCTCCTGGAATCATTGGAACGTGCAAACCCCTCCACCACAATAACTCTTTCAATACCACATGTGAATTTCTTAAATGCACACATACTGTACACCGAGGAGCCAAAATATTACAACAACATTCGGTACTCATATTTGATTTGTTGGATGTAAAAAAACGGGGGTAAAGACCCGATTGACTTTTATAAGGGCCAAATCGTTATGACCAGACAACTGGATCATAGCAACTCCAAAATGGCAAGGCTTCTGGGGTGCTAATGGTCAGCCGTGATGAGGACCTACTGAGAGTGGTCTTAGGAGAAAACCAAGATCCGCTGACAGTGTGCTGGGTGATCCAAACTACGTGAATGAAGGTTATCCTGTGTGGTATGGACCAACCTTCAGGGTTATTGTGCCACAAAACGCCGATAATTTTAATGACGGTCATGATTGTAATGAAACAAGGTCAATGTCAAACCCTGCTGTATATGGGACTATGATGTGGTTCCGGGGATAAGCTCTGGATGTTTTTCTGTAAGATTAATAGCTGCTAACTTTATGTACTGCTTAACAAACAATCCCATCCATAGAGAAAAATCACTTATCAAATACAAGGTTACACAAGGACAATTTTGAGACATTTGTACAACTAAATTGTGTTTATTTGGATTGTGGGAGGAAGCCGGAGTACCTGCAGGAAACCTGCCTGATATGGAGTGAATAGGCCATAGTCACATAGCAGAGGGCAGAATCAGCCACAAACAGAGGTTCCTATTCAGTGTAGTGAATGTTTAGTGCAAATGATTTCAGGGTTATTAGCATTCTCTATTTTCTGCACTAGGGATGGGCAATACCACTCACTTTCTTTTCGATCTAATATGAAGGTTGGTGTCACAAATACATTATTGTTGCTGATATTTGGGGCCAAATTAGACAGTAAGATAGCTGGAGATTGATCATTACATTTCCCTTTCTCGCCCCTTCTGGGTGGCCCCACCTGGTTGTAGATCATGTTCTGCTCCCTAGGTTTATATAATCATTTAAATTACCAGATTAAAAACTGATATTTAAATGTTAGAACTGATTCTCAAAATTAAACATTCAGATCAGAAGAACCAATTTTTAATATTGATCTGCGCGTCCCTATTTTGCACTGTTTGAAGCTCAGCTGCTCCTACTGCTGTGTTTTAGGTCCAAACAAATAGGAGTCAGAGAGATGTTCGGCTTGGTAACAGGGATCGAAAGAGAGCAGCGTTGCTGGGGTGATGCTTGTGGGGGGGGGGGGGGTCAGTTTCTGCGTCATTAAGTTCTGTAAAAAGAGAGAAGAGCTGGTGGAGCAGCAGCTGAAAGCTGTGCCTATCTTGACCTTGGTCTTACTGAGCTGTGAAGCGTAGCACCAGCGGACAGAGGGACAGGCAGGACAGGGTCATAAGTATTAGGCTAAGTAAGACAGCACTGAACGGAGATGTCGGTAGTGAAAAAAATGGGGAGAAAATGGAAACAAGTTCAGCGGAACTTTAAATGTGCAAATTCATTCAGCTGACAGTTAATCAAACATAATTAAGTCCTCAGCGGGAATGAAAACTAACATGCAAAACTGCCCTCCCCTGCCTTAGATTTTCAGCTGAGGAGTAAGGAAATCTTCAGTTTTGTTTCATACATCCTCTCATTGAAACCTTAAAGGGTGCTTCCAGAGGCCACGTCAGCCATTTCTGCCTAAAGTGCTTTGAGGATCACCAGTCTGAAGGTCTCCTGTTCATAACCTGTTAAGAAGCTCCTGGCCGTGTCTTTCTTTTACAGCAGAACTAAAGTAAACACTGTGGTTGTAATGAAAGCGAGTAGCACGTGATACAATTCCTCCATCCTCCAAGAGTACTATTAAAAAGGTCTCAAAGGAAAAACACTGGGGAAAATAAATGAGAAACAAAGTCTATAAGCAGTGCTTCATTTGTAAATCAGAATGTGCCAGAACACCAAGGGCACATGAGAGCAAAGAGGTAATGGGGCTGGCACATGTCCTGGAATGAGTACAAAACACAGTGCTGAACCCATGCAAATATTTTTAAGAGTAAATCTAAACTACTAAAGGATGTGAAACTGTGAGAAATTGGTCTGTAAATTAAAATAAATATGCTTTTATTTTATGGGTGCATTTATGGGGCAGCACAGTGGGGCAGTGGTTAGCACTGATGCCTCACACCTCTGGGACCTGGGAGGTGTTCCATGAAGCAGGATTAAGGGAAAGTCTGACTTATTTCGACAAGTCTGGCTAATTGGAGTTCTGTTCCAACAACATGTCTTAAATGAATCTGTTCCCACATGTCGGACGTTCTTTGAGGCAACGCTTAACTAAGTCAGACAGTTAACCTGGTCCAGAGCAGACTTGTTCACTTGTGTGAGTTACCACGGTATCTCAGCGGGGATTCATTTAAGACGCGTTGATGGAATGGAGCCAGACTTGTTGAAATAAGTCAGACTTTCCCTTAATCATGCTTCATGGACTCTGTGACATTCATCCATTGTGCGATCAACATGTCTGGTACAGATGCCTCACTGGTGTCAGACCTGGATGCAGATAGAAGAGCTCAGTAAAGAACAAAGAGCTGCTGGGAACCTGCTACCAATGCAGTGCAGCAAACCTGAGGAGACCCCTAGAACTGAGGAGGATGGTGGGAAACCTGGGATCCAGTGACTGCAGAGGGTACTTTGTGGGGCTACCGAGATGGGTAAACATAGGGGTGTGTGTGTGTGTGTGCATACCTGTCGTTTGAGTAATTCGAGTGGCCAGCACGATGGGCAGTGTGTGAGAGTTGTTGCCCAAACGAGCTTGATGGGCCGAATGGCCTCCTCTCATTTGTAAATTTCTTATGTTCTTATAAGAGTGCCATTTAGTCAGTAAAACTATTTTGTGTTTCCCTGCACTTTGACTTTGCTTCATTCATCCATTGTGAGACTGTCTTGTGGCTACTTTTTTGGGGAAAATGTTTACAGAAATCATTATATCAGAGCAACAGATTTCAGTAAGTATACCCAAAAAATTCAGGTGATGTCAGCTTTCCGGTGGGATGCTAACTGAATGTTTTGAATTCAGCTCTGAATTCTGGGAAACATCAAAATCAACGGTATTCCATAATTTATATCCAGGAAAGAAATATTATGTTTCTATCAAAAACTTTTGCTCAAATCATTGTCCCATTTGGATATCAAAATACAGATTTTAAGGCAATAAACAAATAATGATGCGTTATTACCCACAAAATGAACCCTAAGCATTAAGCATTAACTTTCCCAGCCCCTGTTGAAAGTCTAATTTTATATGATAACTGCATGACTCCACATATTTCACTGTATATACTTTTAGTACATAGGGCTTTGATGTGCATGTTTTTAGGCATTATACCATCTTAAAATCAACATTAGTCACAGTAATGTTATAACTAATGTTATGACATTCAACGTCACATGTAAGATTCTTACTACAGAGAAGGCAGAAGGTTTTACAGCATTTTCTTCAGCTACTGGAGCTCATAGCAGCCGGCTGAATTTGTCAAGTTAAATAGCAACTGCTCAATGGCTCCCCCTCAAGGAATCACCAGCACACACAACAAAATAAAAGCATAACCAGTTATCAGACACTGGAAACAAAAAAAGGGAGATGTCCTTGTGTTTTCGGTGGCGACCCTCCATTCCAGCCAGCCTGCTTGCTACTGCACTTCCTTCCAGTTTTGGGCCGCAGAAGACCCCAAAGAACAAGCATTTATAGAGGACTTTTGTTACCTCAGCTTTGCTTAGGTATGGCCCCCACTGTTCAGCCGCCCTTGGGCAAATCCACACCCCCAATTCATTTCCTTCCCCCAGTCTCCCACCACACAGATATTTCAGTCATTTAGCCTTTTTCGGTTCCATGGGGTAGAACTCAAGGTATTGCTACTGTGGTTACCAGTGATTGTAATAACTAAACATTCCTAGACATTGATGTTTGAAAATGTATCTACGGCATTGTGATGTACAGAGTACGATTTTTTATTATTATTATTTGTAACCATGATATCTTGCAGAAATTTTAACAGAAGGATGTTCCCATCCTGGGAACAGAAGGATGTTCCCAGGATGTTATATCTCTCCATAAGGATGCCTCAGGGTACCTTGAGGATAAAAATATTCTCAGATTTTACTGATGTTCATTCCCATTCTTCTGTGCTCAGGGAACCTAAATCATTTTGAAAGGATATACACTATATTGCCAAAAGTATTGGGAAACCTACCTTTACACACACATGTACATTCATGAAATCCCGTTGTCAATACATAGGCTTTAACATGGTGTTGGCCCACCCTTTGCAGCCAGCTAACAGCTTCAATGCTTCTGGGAAGGCTGTTCACAAGGTTTAGGAGTGTGTTTTTTTTGGAATTTTTAACCATTCTTCTGGGATAGCATTTGTGACACTAATGTTCGATGAGAAGGCCTGGCTCGCAGTGTCCGCACTAATTCATCCCAAAGATGTTCTATCAGGTTGACGTCAGGTCTCTGTGCAGGCCAGTCAAGTTCCTCCAGACCAGACTTGCTCATCCATATGGACCTTGCTTTGTGCAGTGGTACACAGTCATGTTGGAACAGGAAGGAGCCTCTTCCCCAAACTGTTCCTACAAAGCTGGGAGCATGAAATTATCCAAAATGGCTTTAAATGCTGCAGAATTAAGAGTTCCTTTCACTGGAACTAAGGGGCCAAGCTCAACCCTTGAAATGTAACCCCACACCATAATCCCTCCTCCACCAAATTTTACACTTTAAAATGCAGTCAGGCAAGTACTGTTCTCCTGGCAACCACCAAACCCAGACTTGTCCATCGGATTTCCAGACAGGGATGCATGATTCGTCACTCCGGAGAACACATCTCCACTGCTCTAGAGTCCAGTGGTGGCGTGCTCTAATCCATGGCATCCAACAATTTACATTGCACTCGATGATGTGAGGCTTGGATCCAGCTGCTCGGCCATGGAAACCCATTCCATGAAGTTCTCTACACATTGTTCTTAAGCTAATCTGAAGGCCAGACAAAGTTTAAAGGGTTGTAGCTATTGTAGACAGTTGGAAACTGCTGCACACTATGCGCGTCAGCATGTGATGTCCCTGCTCTGTGATTTTACATGTTCTACCACTTCATGACTGAGTTGCTGTTGTTCCCAGTTGCTTCCTCTTTGTTATAATACCACCTGACCATAGAATATTTAGTAGCAAGGAAATTTCACGAATGGACTTACTGTACAGGTGGCATCCCATTACGGTACCACGCTTGAGTTCCTGAGCCCCTGAGAGCGACCTATTTTTTTCATTCCATCCATTTTATACACATGTGGCTATGGAAGCGACAGTAACACTTATACTGTGCAATATTAATACAGATTAAATGATTTGGAAAGGTATGTCAATACTTTTGGCAATATGGTGTAGCTCCCTGCTCTGGACAGGATCTTATGACAGAAAGTATTTTGTTTATAAATTGTCAGACAGAAGTTGTTTGCATTTATTCTTTACTTTTATTGTGGGGTCCGGATGTTTGCATTTGAAACCCTTTGGTACTTTTCCATACTTATTCATGTAGATCAGACCTGTTTATTACATTGACATGTGCTCTGAATGGTTATTATGTTTGAAGCACTGATGCTGTTGCTTATAGATAACTACAGACATACTGCAAAGCCATGTAGTTTTACATTCAGCCAATGGTCTTCATCCATTAGCCAACAAGAAAATATACACAGATGAATATCATTAAAGACAATTGCCCAAACGTATGGAGTCCACTGTTATAAGGCATGGTCTCCTGCAGGTTTTATGACATATTTTAACTATTGCCATTTTAGGGAATGTAGTGAAGTGCCTCATTATCAAAATATTTATATCAGTAATACCATTCATTATTTATACAATTATTATTTGGTTTTCATAAAGATTAAATGGTCACGCCCCAGGTGATACATAAACATACCAATGCATAAAGTTGTGTACAAAATGTTATCCAAATAAGGAAAATTTTAATATGCACATTTAATAAAGTTAAATCAATTTAATAATTCGTAAACTATTGTGACTCAGCCATAAATGAGTAGTTTAGACAAATTGTCACTGAAACAGACTTTCTAAGCTGCACGCCACTTTATACCTTGTCAAGGGCATGACTTTGGAGCATGGGGGGGAGGGGTAAGGTCGTCACCCATTTAAGGTGGTCTAGAAGGTTGAATTGGCTGGTTGTAATTACTGGGGGGAGGGGGGGGGGCTACAAGCCCCCATACGTATACCTTGTGACATATACCTGGACAAGCAATTGTTAAACATGGATGGGTATATGAACATGAAGACTGTGTACTGTACTACACTATATTAGTTTAACGTTCATGTTTGCTATGACGTTTATTCACCGCTTGGTGGCGACTTCTGCTTTATTTCCTGAATGGTTGTGGTTGATTTGCAGACGCAACAACGTGACGTTGTGATTCGGCTTCACGTGCTTCATCTCTTTATCTGTTGTCGTTTTTAATAAAAATACAATAATACAAATGGTTCTACAATGATCCATACTAATGATCTAGAGTATTACTTTTACATAAACATAAATTCAATTCTGTGAATATTCCAGTAACATTTTTTGCTATGCCATAGTTCCTTTTGAACGAGAGCTAGAATACACCGTTTTCGGTTCGAATTTGTAAGCAGGTTATGCCCGTATAACCCATTACTAGCCGTTCATTCAAGTAATTTCTGGTCATTATTAAGAATGTCATTTATATTACATTATATCTGAATGTTTATTTGAATGTATGTTTATCTGTTACAGGAATATAACCTGCGTTAGAAATGTCTACTTACCTCAAAAGTATTTTCATGGTATAACGTAACAATGCATTCCTATGACTGTACACTGCTAATTGGCGCAATATTGAACTTTTATTTCTGCATAGCATTACGCGGTTTTGATGGCACCATAAGCCCTGACGATTCACGAATGCAAATTTCGAATCAGGAATCGTCTAAAACGTGAAACTGCCTCTGATTTATTGCAGGCTGCAAAAACCAGAATCTAGTGATGGTAGTGACCAATAAAGTGCATTCGCACAGTAACACGCAGAAATGAATAAAAACGGTGCACTACAAGCTAATATAACAATTTTATTTTTTTACATATAGATATGTCAGCTTGTGTTGAGTACAAGTCAAAATGGCTTAATCACTGGCTCAAGCAAAAGTGCTTTTCAGCCATTGCACTATTTAGCGAGCTACACCGTACAGCATCACCAGAAGCGCGTCCAGAACGGCTGCGGTCCGGTCCACACTGTCAAAACTACACACAGTAGCGCAGATATCACTTAATTAGTTACACGTACATAATGACAAAGTACATATATCACTTAGCATTCAGGACTACTTAAATTCTGAAAATCAACTGCAGCATTACATTATCCAAATAATATTCAGCTTTTTGTACACAATCCTGGCAGAATGTCAAGTGAGGGGTGACTGCTCCCAGTGCAAGGTTACACCCACTTTGCACCTGCAGTTTCATTAATCACATTTGGAATTTACTGAATCATAGACCTATGTCAGTATACATCTCTACATATTTCCCCATAGACAAAACACATCAACCTAACAGCCAATAAATAAATTTTATTCACACAAGGCCAATAAGCATTTTTGGCTTAAGAAACTAAAATATATATTGGTATACTGAGTGATGCATCTTCTCTTCTGGCCCACAGTACCTCACAGAAATCATTTGTACAATTTGTTGTTTCTTAAAAAAAGTTTTACTTTAGAAGCATTCAGAATGTCAACAAAAAACAGCTGCATTTTTTATTGTCGCAATTACAGAGTGGTATTCAAAGTACAGCAAGGACTTAATATTACAACAAAGGGAAAACAAAAAAAAGAAAACATCTGCAAACAAACAGCTACCCCACATAAAACAAGATCTTGTGCTATGCATCAGGAACAGGAAACCCACTACCTGCATGTTGTTTGACAACCCCTTAAACTGGGCAAGGCAAGGGAAGTAGCTTGGGAACTACCACTAAAAAATGTAGGGCTAAGACACTTTTTTTAGTGTTAACTTTACAAAAAAAAGTGAAGAGGAACAAAAACTGTACAGCTTAAAAACATTTCATATACACAGCCTACCATTTCCTTGTTTATTTTTGTATTTGGAGACAAAAGTGTACATAGGGAATAAATGATATTAAACAAGAACCTAGGCTTTGAGTAACAAATTTATTCATCATCTTCATCCTCATCATCATCATCCTCATCTTCCTCTTCATCTTCCTCATCCTCTTCATCATCATCATCATCCCTTTTCTTGGCTTTCATTGCCATACCTGGGGCTTTCTTTCCAGAATCTGGTTTGCCCTTAGCACGGTAGGCCGCAATATCCTGGCAACAATAATAAAATGTAGACTCTGCATTGCACATGCATTAACTTAACTGCATTATTATATATTAAAACCAACCCCCAGCAGCAGCACATACAGGGAAGAGTGTGTTGCCTTCCTAATAAGCTACAATGGGAGTTAAAAATGACAGGGCACAAGCAGTCCAATATAACCCTATTAATCTCTAATGATGTTTAATGTAAAATTAAATTAATCATGCACACTCTATCATAGCTTACAAGTTACCTAAATGTCACTTCCAATGAAAACCACAAAGTTGTTAGACACACTACAGAAAACTTATTTTTCACCATTAGATGACTGCTTGGAGTGGGACATGAATCAGTGGTATGTAGAAGTGCACTGCTGTGGTGTACTGACATCGCAAACTTACCTTGTCATACTTCTCCTTCAGTTTGGCTGCCTTCTTCTCATATGGCTGCTTGTCCTCGGCAGAGGTGCTGTTCCACATCTCTCCCAGTTTCTTTGCTACATCCCCAATGGACAGACCAGGACTCTCATTTTTAATTTTTGGGCGATGGTCGGCACAAAATATGAAGAACGCAGACCTGAAAGAACAGACATTCCTTCATTTGACTGTTTACCTGTGTGAGTGCATGCTAGAAGGATATAGAAGCACTTCTTAACCATAAAGCATGATGCACATACGGGGGTCTCTTGGGTGCGTTGGGGTCTTTTGTTCTCTTCTTCTTCTCACCCTTTGGAGGGATATAGTTCTTCATTTCTCTCTCGTAACGGATCTTGTCTTGTTTAGCCAATTCTTCAAATTTACCCTTTTCCTTAGCAGACATTGTCTAAAACAACAATTAAAGTTACTTCAGTTACTGAATAACACTACCCTAAACACACTGACCAAAGTTCAAATGGGAATCAATCATGCACCCATAATTTCGTGATAAACATTAAGACCACAGGTACAACTTCAGTTATCTTATGGTATAATGTGGTAAATATGAAAATGAACTCAGGAAGCTCCTGTCTAATGACAGTATTAGCTTGCATCACACAACACAAGACCCATACCTTCCATCGCTCAGAGCATTTCTTGGAGAACTCAGAGAAGTTGACGCTGGCATCTGGGTGCTTCTTCTTGTGCTCCTCCCGGCAAGTCTGCACAAAGTATGCATAGGAGGACATCTTTCCTCTTGGTTTCTTCGGATCTTTACCCATCTTAGTCACGTGTGTGTCTATTTTAAATGAAAAACTACAGCATAAGCATTAAGGCCAACAAAACTTTTTACCTTAACCTACTTCTATTAATTAAAAAAAGCTATGTAGAGCTACAAGTTTAAGCATGTCCAGTATTTATCAAATATACCCGACTACCTGTCTATTAAATCTTATTGCCCCTCCACTTGTATATCCTCCAAAACAGGAGATGCAACTTCTATGATGTGATGTTTGAAACCCTAAGGCTGTCCAATCAATCAGGGAGTGCTTCACGATCAGAATATCCCTGGAACCAGACCACTTTGCTTTCACCACGCAATTAGTGCTTTTCAGCCATCGGCTCTGAATTCCACCTTGGCTCTGCAGAAGTCAAACACGCTAAAAACTACTGTCCAGACTCAAGTCATTTCCCATGTTCCATCCTCTTCTTTATGGCGCCTCGATTTGAGAACAAATTACCCTTTTCATGCTCGGTTTTCTGATTTGCACAAATTTGTGAAATTACACAGAATAACCTCACTCCTCATAGCATGCATCGCATATTAATTGCAGTGTGTTTCTATTGTTACGGCACATAGCCATCTATGCATAATATTAGAGTCATGAACAAGTGCCACTAGACACCAGCAACAAAAATTACATGACACATACTTCCAAGTAACTTAAGTTAGTAGTATGTCACAAGTCAGGATTTGTGTACAAATCACATTTTAAACGTATCGCAATGACTACTACTTGTTCGCGAGGACAAATTGGCTTCTGCAATAGTGACATTACATTAGCAACACTTTATAACTGGTATGCTACAGTACTGGTACAGCCAAGTATGAAAAAATGCGGTTAGAGTGCATTTCATGATATAGAAAACGTCAAATTGAACGATCAACTCGACACTGGGTCATGCACTCGACTCTCGTACCCCAGGGTGATCTCCTGTTTTTGTACGCATAAGTCTCTACTAAAACAAGTCCCTTATTTATTTTGCCACACGCCCGATTATCAACCTGGTAAAAGTTCAGGCGAGACTGATCGGTGAAATAACGCAGTGAAAACGCTACCCCCAGAGAATCAAGGGGATATTATACATTCCGACTCGAAATTTACGAGGGCCGCTAACTTACTCAAAAGATGACACTTCACAATGCTATGTCTTCAATCTAGCTACTTAGGTAAAGCAAATGAACCAGCAAATTATGCATCCGAAAGACGTTTAAATTGCATATGTGGGTGAAGAAAACTTAAAACTCCCTGTCTATAGCCCGTAATTAATAATAGCATTAATAAATTCATAGTTTAAATATGTAATAGGTTACACTAATATGTAAAACGTGTACAAACTACACTTCTATTGTATTCAAAGTATTTAAAAGATTATATTTCCACCAAAGTAGCACCTATTAGGGCATTTGGCGGTCAATTCCTAAAGCTAGCTAGTATATCACTATCCCGTCAGCATGGCGTTATTTTAGCTTGCTGGGAGAAAAGGAGGTCAGCAGCGTATTTCTTCTTCCATTTTGTGAAAATGGCTTCCTTATGAGAGAAAGTCCCCTTCAAATGTCTCCTCCATTTAATACCGGTCACATATTTTTACAAGCGGCACATCCTTTGGCGTTTACTCCCCTCCAAGGATGCCGACGCGCCGCTCCGGGTGTATATGGTGATGGGATCCGCACCGTACGAGCTCTGTGCAGTTAGCAAGCCTGCTAGCTCGCCTTCCGTAAGCGCGGAATGGCCGCTTGTCACCCTCGGCTACATGCTAGCGCGCTTTAGCCAGCGCAGGGAATATGGCTCCTTTCCTTTGTGTCGCTGCTCAGCCATTACCAAGCAAGGGAAGGCGGAATGGGGGGGGGTGACCCACCTCTTTTTATACCAAGATTACACAGGCAAATCGCGCACACTGAGCCGTGCGGACCGGACGTCAGGACACAGAATCGCTGCTTCTTTCTTTTTCCACCGCGAAATTGACAAGTTTTCCGGCCGGTTCGGGGCAAAAAGCGGTTTTAAAAAGTTCAGGCTGAACTACGCTCCAAGCGCGGCTCCCACAGCCTGCGCACTGGCTCTGCCTCAGTTCCTATCTCTGCGATAATGTAGTCAGCCATATTACAGAGGCTTAAGTGAGAGGCATGTCTTCAATTTAAATTGCAACCCGAGAAGTAATACATTTTTAAAAATAATATTAACCACAAATCTAAACAATTCTAAGCAAGAAATTTCATATTTGCGTTTCGACCCATTAAAGGGGCCGTTTCTTCTTGGTCTCGGTCCCCAGCACGGGATCTCGGGGTCTTCGGTCTCAAGCCAGTTAGCGATAACCAAACCGCTAGCGGGCAGATCTCGCTGGTTTGGGATACACATTATTTCACAACTTACAAAAGCTAGTATCAGAATGTAATTAAAATATCGCCTTATTAGGAAATGCACATTACACATTAGCGGCTATGCGTTTTATTCCATTATGGATACGTAAAAAAGAATACAACAGTTTAACAGAAAAGTGTATATTAGCAATATCACTACAGATGCCTCTAGTTCAGTACGAGCGAAAATACGAAACATCAAATGTGCACCCCAGCTTTGCGAACGTCACCCAGCCAGCGAAATAACGATGACTACACATCACAGCTAAGTGGCTAATGTACTCAGTTAAAACAAGATACACAAAGAGACGAAAGGGGGAAATCGGTACCGAAATATTGGTAATAATCTTTACCCTTGTTGAGTATCTTCTTTTTTGGTATTATTTTTAACGAGTCGCTTGCTACAGGTTCGCTTATATACTAACTAGACACTTACCCAAGGTTGCCGCTCTATCTTAATGCAGTGCAATGGCTGTATGTGAGCAATAGCAATACGCAATACCCTCAGTCTCCAGCCTCTAACATTACTCTCGCAGTTTCAGCCAGTCTCCGCTCCCATTGGCTACCGCCAAGTCCATGATTATTTTGATTCGTTGCTGACTTTTCATTGTCCTAATAAGAGGTACGCTTCGATTGGCTATTACTTGAGAAACGTCATCTTAATTTTCAGTGGCGCGTTTATATGAAACAGAACATAGAAACATCTGACATGGGCCTCATGCTTCATGCTGGATGGTTGAAGCATGTAGCCGCGTTTATCACAGTGCAGACCGCTGAATGGTGAGAGCGCTGGGAGTTGGGAGGGGGAGCCCGCTGAGTTTTGTTTTAGTTTTAGTTTCTACAATTAGTTGTCTCTCAAACATCTGCTTGCCATGTTCAGCACTGCATTTTCTCTGTTACTGACGAATTTGTTGACTTTTTTTTTTTTTACTGGTGACAGTTTTGACTGGTAACAGTTTTATGTGCGCGTTTATCTTTTGACTCTCTTTTCCATATTTATCGTTGAATAAGCGTTGCATAATTAATCATTTAGTGAACAGCAGTACTGACATTGTATTGCATACTTCTCCATTGTCTCGTTAGATTCCTTTTGAGGTCTCCGAGGGTGGCTCCCATATTTAATCTTTGGCTTGTTGATTCCGCTATTCAGGGAAACACTACATTATTAAAGGATAATTAAGGTTATTGGTTATTCATCAGTTTACAGAGCACTGATGGCTTATCGTAATTGTTTCCAACCCCCTTACGTGTAAATACAGTTACTGTTTATGCCAGTTGATTTTATGTGTTATACGGTTGCATTTCTGGTCCGATTATTTTTGTCCGTTTTCTGGAATTATTGGTTGTCTTTCAAATTTTACAGATTGAGTTTTGTATTATATCTTATTCGCCGTTGTACAAGACTTTGGTAATGTGGCGTATTAAAAATTTGATTGCTTATGAATGGATGGCGTTTTCTAGTGGGACGCTTTGAACATATGGGAAAGATGTTGACGGTGTTATGGCGCAATGAAGTTGATGAACTCTATCCCAAAACGGTGTCGGATGAAACGGACCTGAGACCAGCATCTATCGGCAGCTGTGAATTTTGTAAACATATACATAGGGCAGGGGGTCTCCAACTCCGGTCCTGGAAAGCTACTACCCAGTAGGTTTTCTGTCCTACCTGGCTTCTGATGAGCTGCTCCTGGTATTTACCTGAGAACAGGTGAGGCTCATCAGACGCCATGTAGGATAGAAAGCCTACTGGACAGTAGCTCTTCAGGACCTGAGTCGCAGACCCCTGACAGGGTAATGCTGGAGAGCTGATCAGCAGGACTGATTAGGGAGTTACCAGCACGCTTTGTAAACTTAAGTTGTAGTTGTATATTTATTAGGGCTGTCAAAATTAACGGGGTAACGCGGATTAATCCATCATTATTAATCTGATTAAAAAATTTTAACGCAATTAACCTATCTGCAGCGCAGAATGACTCAAAATCCCTGAACTCTCTGTGTCAACCCATTTCGAGCAGTTTTGGTGCGTTCCATTGGACCTCAGAACGCATATTCCAAGTCCGGAGTTTTGAAGCCAGAAGTGACTATATGCGTGCTCCCGTTTCTCGGAGATCCGAGAAATATCTCGGACAACACAGAAGATCCTGTGTTCAGAATCCAAGATGGCTGCACCCTTAATCAACAGAAGGGAAATGTGTAGTTTAACACTGGCGTTACTGAGCTTTTTATTTTCTGGTGAAAATCCCCTCGGCCCAACCTCCTGTGGAGAGGCCATTAGCTCCATTGTCCTCCTGCTTTTCTTGTGCAAAAACACTAGTTACCTGTGAACCCTGCCACATTTGCATTTCTTTACCCCCACTGCTGCTGGAAGGCAGGCCAAAGCTGCAGTATGTGTGTGACATTGCAATTTTCAGAAAAGCTTGCCATATCTATACAAAATATACCACACTCTGACTGACCTACAAATATGAAAGACACAATGTCACAAAATATATAAACACAAGTGCATTTTATTTGTCAAAAATAGACAGAAAACAAAATCGACAATAATAAGAAGTAAAAAAAAAAAAGTCCCTCAGTTCAGATGTGGTCAGTGTTTGCAACGTTTGCAGACCCAGTAACCTTCATACCTGTATTTGGCGCAGGTGAACTTGTGACATTTTGCACAGAGATATCTGCTGCGATTTCTGTTGCAGCTCTCTTGTACCTGGCACTGAGTTGTCTGAACAGTTCCAGGCACAGCAGCAGAAAATGATGCAGCAGCTGCAAAAGCCTTCCTCTCTGCCCCCATTGCCTTTTGCAGCTTGAATCGGTTGCAGAGTTCCGTGGCTAGAAGACTCAGAAACAATCTTCTTTTGCCTTTCCACCCTGTGCACGCCTTGTACAGGACGTAGGCATTCACCGCCGCCAGGTCCAGCATGTTATAAAATACAGCTACTGGCCACCTGCGTGTTGCTGTCCGTACTGAGTACTTGCGTGCCATCTGGTCCAACACATCTACACCACACTGTAAAAGCAGAGAGAGAGAGACATGAGTATATTTTTTTCTACCTGATATAGGCCTGTATAGTACATATCAGGAAACATTGTAGCACTGGTATAAAATTATATGCACATTCACATGCCTTCATATGGTTGTAGTCTGTTATCGTGTTGGGCTTCCTCTTCGTATCATCCCCGATCGTCACGTCTCGGTGAAAGGAACTCAGAAGACACACAGTTTTCTTTTTTTTTCGGTGCATAAATCGTCAAGGAGACACTGCCGCTTCTGAACACTGATGTGGAGAATTTGTCTCGGCCTGCAGTGTCCTTTGCCGATGGAGGAAGCTCACGACGAGCTTTATTCATCATGCCCAGTAGTGTCCAATCCAAGATTGCTGCACCCTTAATCAACAGAAAGGAAATTTGTAGTTTAATACTGTTTACGCACTACTTCTCATTTGTAGTGTCAACTTATCTGTGGACGTGTTGCTACGGAGTTTTATACATAAAGTACCGCGTCTAATTTACTAAATGATATTGATAACAATGGCAATTAACTGGGCTGGAATTGGATTTCGTGATTAGTCAGATTATTTGTCGGATTTACGGTAGTTCGGAGTAATTGTAAGTGAACTAAGATAAAGACCATTTAAACTGACATGTCTTAAATCCGACAAGTTGTCCGGCTAAGCAAAAAATCTTGCTTTTTAGTGCTGGGCGGAACTATCTCGATTTTTTTTTTTTTTTTTATCGATAAAAATTTAGGACGATCACGATGATACATACTGACTATAAAACCCGATCAACAGAGTTTGCGACCTGGGGGAAGGAGGGGTTGGACATCCAACCCCGTCCACATCTAACCTGGTCTACCCTACGTCACTCCACGGGCACGTCAATCAGAGAAGGGTCTAGCTGGGTCAATCATGCGGTTCATTCATCCTTTGATACACATATCATGCTGATGTTCTCAAGAAGCATTTTATGGCGCTTCTAAACTGCTGGGTTAAAGCGTAAAATTTTTTTCTTTTTAGTAAGTGTAAAGAGTACGCAGTAAAATAAAAATAAAATACAATATAGTAATTACATAAGCTACTAACATAACTCTTATTAATTAAAGAATTATTACGAATTATGATTTGTGTTATAATCGTATAGGAGCACCCTCATATATCTGGTCCGAAACGTAGCTATGCGGCGCATGACGGTGCTTCATTCATGGTCACAATGGTGACATGGTGGCCACATCAGGACTGTATTTAAACGTTTTAGGACTGTTTACCCTTTTCTATGTCGCCTGTAGGATGTCCAGAATATTGTTTTAATCCGATATCAACCTAATGCTTGTCTGTGTTGATTGGTATATTAATATAGCCCGAGAGTAATAAAACCCATTGCAATCAAGTATACAGTGCCTTATAAAAGTATTCAATTATCACCATTTTACTCAATTACAAATGATAGTTAACGTTTTCCAAATCAGCATTTTGCATTTCCAAAGGCACTGCAAGTTATTTCAGTGATAACATTAGTTTGTTTATTTCATTTTAATTCAATGTCTATATACAAATTATTCACAAATGATACAGAGGTGCCACTTATTTCAACATAACTCATCATAATTGGGTGCTACTGTGCTTTTTGCTGAAAAGCTGATAAAACTTCAAATGTGTTTCGATCATGTGTGTAGTTTGTGTGCAGATAAGGAAACGAATTTCCTTACATACCCACCCATTCAATCACTCACACCCCACCCATCCATCCACCCATTCACCCCCAACCTATCCATCCACTTATTCACACACCCAAGTCTTCTGCAAGGTGCTTGCTGAACTCCCTGCAGAACTCAGGCTGCGTTTCCTCGCTAAAGAATCCCTGAGGTGATATCGATCTTTTGAACATTCATATCATCATCATCGACTTGAGTATCCTGAGCATCATAATATAGCCTAAAAATCTGCATAATTAGCAATCATAATATACTATTTTTACATGAATTCCATTGGGGTATGAGTCTGTTGTTGGTGTAATTTAATAATATATCGGTCACATTCTCCATAACTATTAGTAAAACAATTCGGTCATCATAATCAGAAAAACTCAAAACCACCTGTCATAGTCTGTTTTCTACATATGCATTTGTGATAAATCCATCCATCCATCCATCATCTCCCGCTTATCCGAGGTCGGGTCGCGGGGGCAGCAGTCTCAGCAGGGAAACCCAG
>JABFEA020000039.1:15317390-15347035 GCA_019775915.2 Cyphomyrus plagiostoma | reverse complement strand
AGGACCTGTTTGCCTTGGGTGACCCTACCAGGGGCATAAAGCCCCGGGCAACTTAGCTCCTGGGATCATTGGAACACCGAAACCCCTCCACCACGATAAGGTGTCGGCTCCAGGAGGGGATTTGTGATAAATATTTTGCAATATTGTGATATCATTTTTAGGACATATGGCCCAGACATGTGGTCTCTGAAACAAGAGAAACAACCTAGCAGCAAAGTGTACTGTACTGTCATCAGGGCGGGCGCCCAGAGCATAGATAAAAGTGCTAGGAGCCAGGAATTGGGGAACACGGGGTTTATTCCAGGGTGAAGGCAGGCAGAAACGTATACTCCAAACACATAACGTCAGTGACCGGACTGGGGAAACGAACGGAAATGCGGACTAAATATAATGAACTAATGACAACAATCAAGGACAGCTGGTAAACACGGGGAATCCACACCGGGTTTACGAGGGGGCGTGGTACACGGGAGGAGCGGACGATCGGGGTGTGGAGATGCGGTGCAGCAGAGAAAAACAGGGAAAGAGGCAGTCAAGATCAGCGCATTTATTTCTGTGTGTCTACAACACCCAAAAAGCCCGCGTCTCTCGCTTGGGCATGCGCAAACAACTCTGCACGCATGAGCAAAGGTCAGAGAGAATTAATTCTGTTTAAGAGGTAGGAGCCCCTACAGGGGCATGACACTAGCAGCAAAGTGTACTGAACAGTCGTTTTCTAGTGTTATGCCCTAAGACAAAAATATATATTTTATATGATTTATTTATTCAAATTAGATTACAGTCTATTCTATGCGTCACCCTTTTCATGTTCTGAATCTAAGGGCATGCAATTCTAAGGGCACTTTAAGCAAAAATGGAGCACTTATGGTAATGAAATAATTAGTTGAATTACATCATGATAATTACTAATATCGTTTGATATGATCATGATAAAAATAATTTGCTATATCGCACAGTCCTAATGGATACTACAGTGGCGTTGCTAACTAGCTAATAACTAGAAACCCATAGGAAACATGCTTAACAGTCGTTTGAGCAAAGACAGTAATATCTGATAACCCACAAAGTATTTAAGGGTTAAATCTTGTTAACTACACGGAAGCTATATTATCAGCCTTTAGTTACCCTAATGTTGATAGTCGTCTAGATAGTCAGCTAACTGATGGAAACGTTTAACCAGCAGCAAAACAACCAGAAACAGAAACAACTATGCGGGTCCCACAGAAAAATCTTTGTGCAGTAGTGTGACTAGCAGAAACACTGACAAACTTTTTATTATTCAAATTAAACCACAAGATGATTCTGTGGCCCGCATCGATTTTTTTTTTTTTTAATTTAAAAGTGTATTTTCCTGTGTAAATTCCACTGCCGGCATTCACAAATTTTGAATGAAACATTTTTTTTTTAAATATATTTTCTTTTCATATTAATTTTGCAGATCAGCCCATATGTCATACATCTGTTGCTGTTCCTTTTGTTTACTGTTGATGTTGAAAACTTATCTTCCGTTATCTTTTTTCTAAGAAATAATAAAAAAAAAATTTGCCCTCCCTCATCACTTGTTTCTGATTGAAAGGATGATAAACTAATGATTTTTTTACTGGCCCTTACTGCTCAGCACCATTATGCAGCAATAAAATAAAGTCAGCTGAGTACCTGAATCTACTGAATGGCCAGGTTACACCTCTATCCATCATCAGTGGGTTTTTTTTCCCTGTTGGCATGGGCATATTCCAGGACAAAAATGCCAAGATTCATTGGGTTTGAATTGTCAAAGAGTGGTTGCATGAAGAATCATTTTCACGCATGACTTGGTCGCCTCAGAGTTATGACCTTAACCTCATTGAAGGTCTTTGGGATGTGCTGAAGGAGGGGTTATGGAGGTTCAACAGGATCTTGGTGAGAAATTAATGCAAATCTGGATGAAAATAAAAGGGTGAAATGTTTTTGGATGGGCAGTGTATTTGCAATATTATACAGTTTTGCACATTGTTACATTATTATATGGTTTTGTTCATTTGATCTATGTTTCTTTGAATGCTTGAAAAGTCAATAACCTTTTACAATTTTAAGGGCATTTTGTATGTAAACCATAAAATTTGTTGGAAAATAAGTATTTGTTTACTAATATTGTTTATTTCAATGTATTCATTCTATTTGTCAGAATAGGGTTATTTTTGCTATTATTATGATTATTACATTATTACATGGAACAGCATTGTGAAACTATAATATTGATAATTATCGATATTGGTCAATACAGGGAAAAATATTGTGATTTTTTTTTTTTGCCATATCACCTAGCTCTATTGCTTTTTGATATGGGTCCATGGTATTGCGCTTCTGTGGCAGATGGAATGCATCCGACTCATGTTCAGAATGTTCAATAAACATGTTAAGTGCATATATATTCCCTTTTTTCTTGAGTCTGTTTGCTCATGCAAAATGAGATGCGATTAATATAGATTAAAAATGAATGATATTTAATCGAAGTTAATCCACAGCAACCCTGTGATTAATATGATTAAAAATCTTGATCGTTTGAAAACAATTGTTGTAAATAGTAATCGTAGCTGTGTAACATTTACAGCAGGATGTGTATGATTGTGTAATGGTCAGTCACAAATACATGGTGGCAAAATCTTTTAAAAACCTGTTTTAAAATCATGTAGCCTGTCGGGTTTGTTAATATGTATGTTATGTATTCATATTGGTTTCACGTCTTTTGAAATGTATGTGCACTATATATATATATATATGTATATATATATATATATAATCATAAAACAATGAGGGGTCTCCTCCAGAAAGGGCTGTTTTACACGCAGCCTTTTGCTGCTACTCCATAATTAGATTACTAGTTACGGGAGTCCTGACACCTGGGTTTGAACACCTGACCTAAAGGTTATCTGAAAAACCTGTATACACACTGGCCCTTTGAGGATAAGTTTGCCCACTCCTGACCAAGAGTGTATGTACATGTATTCATAAAAATAATTACTCCATTTTAAAATGTCACATAAACAGATTTTAGTAGGATTATTTCTAAATTTAAATATGTGTATTTTTCAATATTGAGCTGTACATATGGGTCAAGGGCATAATGCTATTTTTGTGTGTGTATCCATATGGTTTGGTTAAATTGGAGGACATCAGAATTTGAAAATAAATGTTTGAATTACATGCATTTTTTTAAGTCTAAAATTTCTTCAAGTCTAAGACCTAGTCTAAAACTCCAAAGTTTCTGTTTGTAATTGATTCTGAGAAAATATTTGGAGTATGATGGCAAAAATGGTGTGTTATTGAGAAAAATTTGTACCAAATACAGGTCTTCGTCGACTTATGACCTACTGTATGCAACTTGCGGCTGTTCGACTTTACAGCCATTCTGAGACAGCAAATATGTGGCCATGACTGCATTGTGTGTGGCAGCTCGAGTGTTGCCCAGAATGAGCTTTTGCCCCAGCAGGACCGGTCAAGTTGGGGAGCATGCTCTGAGGCAGTGCCCTGCTGCACCCACCACATGATGAAACACCCCAGGCGATTCCCCCAGGCAGACACATGGTCCAGTCCTACCCTCTGGAAATGGCCATCTATCTGCCTCTGCCAGGTGTTCCATGAGCGTCCCCTTGGCCTGGTCCAGCCAATCGGGTCCACAGCAATGAGGATCCTGCGAGCCAGATCACCCTCGGGGAAACACACCACATGGCCGTAGTGCCGTAGCTGACGCTCCCTCACGATGCAGGTAATATTTCTCAATCATGACTCCTCTAGCAAAGCACTTCAAGTATTACACAAAGTCAAACCAGCGGTACCCAACGATTCTCTGAAGAGACACAGTACTGAAACAGTCCAGCTTTCGTCTTGGCTCACTGGATAGTGTCCATGTCTCACGGCCATACAAGACAGGGAGCACCAGAACTCCAAGGACTTGGACCTTTATTCTCTTGCAAAGATGTCAGGAGCGTCACACACGCCTTTCCAGTGACCTCATGACTTCCTCTGCTCTCCCAATCCGTCTGCTGACTTCAGAGTCACCAGAGACATGAATGTCGCTGCCAGTGTATGAGGTCGACATTCTACTTGCAGACACACGCAACTGATGGCTGTGCCTAAGAAGTCATTAAAGACCTGGATCTTGGTTTTTATCCAGGACACTCGCAATCCCAGACGCTCGGACTTCTCGCTGAGTCTCTAAAGAACCCCGATCAGAGCCTCCATTGACCCCATGAAGATCAAATCATCGTCAGCAAAGTCAAGATCAGTAAATCTGTCTTCACCAACAGATGCCCCACAGCTGTTGCACCCCATGACCCTACCCAACACCCTGTCCATGCAAGCATTGAACAGAGCAGGTGCAAGAACCCACGCCTGGAAATCCCCAGAATCAACTGGGAGGAACATGGAGGTTCTCCCTCCACTCTGCACAGGACTTACACTACCAGTGTCCAGGCCGGCCATGACGTCCAGCAACTGCGTGGGGATCCTGCCAAGTCTCAGGATGTCTCGGGGCAACTCGATCAACTGAATCAAATGTTTTCAAAATTAATGCAATGTAATATAGCCTTTTCCCCCTAATAGATGCTACTTTCAAGCAAGGAAAAACTGGCTCATCACAGAGCACAAGTAAATGCTGATCATGCTGCTATGGCCCATTATCTTGCCAAATCGAGTGAAAGGTAGTTTACATACACACACACGCAAACACAGACACACAGGCATTGCTTACACTTGGTTTTAAAATGTGTCTTAGGATACTGGATCAGGAGTGGACAGCTAAAACACCTCACCATTTGCACTTGTGTCTATCACGATCTTCCCCAATGTGTCCAGCTGACTACTTGGGTTCAGATTTTTTTATTGCCTACGTAAATGCTGCTAGGAGGTCAAATGACCTTGCACATTGATATTACATAAGTCTCTGTCACCACACAAGAGCCAGATTTGTTTAGCACAGGCTAGCTTAGAACACAAAAATGCCTGGTTACGATAGGAGTCTAGTTTTTTTTTGGACTGAATCTTCTGTCCAAATGTAAATTAAGCATCTGGTTTCACTTGCACTCCAACCACATACATTAGTGCTTCTCTCCATTTTTTTGATGGTTATCAGCCAGACATAAACACACGGACACTCACACACAAGCAGAGAGACACACATACAGACAGAGACCTATGGATCATCATGTGATTACCCTGATTAGTTGCTGCTAGATATTTTCCTTTATTTATTGAAATCACAATTGAAGACATGAATTCACAATTTTTGTTGTTAGGTATTTTTTAAACACTGAAAACTAATAAAACACTAAGTTAAGTTGACTCGTGCATGATCAATTTCTTCTACAAGCAGTGGCCTTTGACTGTAGAAACGTCATGGACAGGTGGTTAACTGGTTGACAGTCATGCTCCATCTTGCCTCAACTGTTCCAGTGGCCCCTGACATAAAACCATCCGCACCGACATAGCACAAAGGGTAATAGCTCAATGATGCAAACAGTCCATCAATTGTGGCAGTGAAGCAGTGGCAGGAACTGAGGACACTGCTAGGCAATTATGCGGGCATCTTTACGGCCCAAGACAACGGCTGCAGACAGGCTTGTCCGCCAGGTCAACACTGGAGATGCCCAGCCTATCCATCTGTGACCTCACCAGCTGGTGCTCACTAAGCGTCAGGCAGCAACACAAAGCAGAAAATCCAGGAGATTGGGCTAGCAGGTGTCATCAAGCTCTAGGACTAGGACTGGACACATAATCAACATTGTCAATATATACAATCTTTTTTCCTTATTTTTTTTCCAACTCAATCAATATATTTGAAAAAGGTGTGTATGTATAAAATAGTATTCATTGTTAATTACAACTCATTTTATTTTCACTGGGTAAAACTGTATTATAGGATTAAAAAGACAAACACAGGAAAAATCCTTTTTTCCCTGCAGTTCGGTAGTAAACACAGCCCACCAAAAATAGGATTTTTTAAAAACAATGTGAATGTACTAAAACATAGCTTCCCATCTGTTCTTTTTTGTGATTATTCTGGTTATTATTATTACTGTTAATTCTTTCTGTTTTGGGCATTATTTACTTTTGTTATACAATAATGACCATAGCCAATGTGATGTTTATTTGGGCAATATTTCCTACTCCTGTTTCAAATGGGGAAAACAAAAGCTAAAAGAACGCTTTGATGATGATGAAAAACCCTTTATTTAAGTCTAAAGTCGTTTTTGCATTTCTGTCAAGTTATAAACATGATAAAACTCTCAGAAATCCAAAATAGGCTATATAAAATGTTATCACCAATGAGAATACATGTTTAGATAATTCCATTAATCTAGATATTTTTTGCAACAACAATCTCTAATACCAATTCAGATATTGGCCCAGCCCCACTTAAGGCAGTCCGTGGGCTGCACTGGCAGTTCTGGTTAGGAAAATGTTCTTATGTGGACATCTAGTGTCTGAAAACTGTGATCTAGGACTTATACCTGCTTCCCTGAATAGATGATGTGCAAAATCACATCACCATGTCCATGTGGATCAGCTCATTAGACCCCAAAGTGGCTCTGGACACCTGACCCAAGACGACTGTCACCATTGGTCAGGGTCTATTTCCGGCCATGCCTACCACCATTTAGAGGTTGAAGTGAGTCCATTATTTTCCTGAACAATCTGCTTGCTCCCGCTGCTGATTTGGATAGGGGCATTTATGGTTCTTGACCAAAGTGCAGTGTCTACAGTTGAGAAACTCGTAGAAGTTTTTCTGTTGCTTCAGTGTGTTAGAGGAGCGACACAAACAGTTATTCTGAAGCTAAATGATGATGAAACAGTTATTGGTTTCACGGTACAATTTTATGGATTCATATTTTACTTATTATAACCGTGGTTGATAACCCTGTTTATCTCATGTTAAATACTAGAGATGGAAAGTTCAGGTGTAGAACGTACAAATTCAAACCAAGGTTTTGTTTCAACCAACCAGAAGAGTACTCTATGATTGTGACTCTTTATGCTCTACTGTTTGGTTAAAACAAAACCTTGGTCTGAGTTTGTAGTTTCTATACCTAAACTTTGCACCTCTATTAAATAATGTCCAGCATCAACCAAAGTTGACAATAGCCTCCCAGATGCAGGAAAAACATTGGTGTCTTTGATATCAGTGAAAACATGGTGGTTGGCAATGACAGCACTTTGGAGATTTTTAATGTTAATGCATACTGATATAGTTTTTATATGTTTACATAAGGTGTTGGCCATGTTATTTTAATGTTTATGCAAAAAAGTGCATTGCGCTGCTAATTTCATTTGTGGTTTTTAAAATAAATTCAGTTTGTGTCTCTGTTTTTTGACATTTTTAGCACCTTTAAATAATACAGTGATCATAACCATGACAATTTTGATCGCTATAATCATGATATTTAATTTTCATGCTATTTCTTCTCAGTACTGAAGAAGTCAAGTACTGCAGTGTTGGGGCCCGGGTTTGGGTCTACTGCCCTATTTGCAAAAAACAGGGGGGTCCCAAGGTGGACAGTCACTGGAGGGGACTGGGAAAGATCCTTTAGAATCTCTCCGATGGCATTTATCCCTGTACTGGGATCACCTGTTGTTGTTTTGCCCCCTGGCCTGACCTGACCTGACCTCCCTGCAGCAGCTGTGGAGGACAGGCTGGGAGAGCAAGGTATGTCAGGGACCCCAATGATTAACAGGTCAATAATGGCAACAATGCTGGCCTTTTGAGCATCTGCCTATCTCTGTGGTGGACTTGGGGGTTGCCGTGGATGACTAACCCTTAGGTTGGATCAGTGTGATGCTACAAGTTTGATCAGCAGGAGTGATAATGCAGTCACTGGCATTCTTTGCGCTACATTGCATGTATCGGTGAACAGTGTAAATTAATATATGTATTTGTGTATATATGTTGCAAATAATAAATGTCATAACTGTGTTCACCATGGATTGTGTTAACATATAACTGTGAGTGCAACTGTCAGGTAAAATGTTGGCTTCTATGTCTGTGCCACTGCTAATCGCAGACTAATGGTGAATTGCAAGTAAAAACTATACCTCCATTTTAAATGAACTGCCTCTTTCATTAGAATGAACCACACTCTCACTGCAATATATATATATAAACATAGTTTGATATCAGTATCGTATCTCACTACCAATTTAAAATGATACAATTCTGTCATTTTACAAATTTAGATGTTTTATAAGTTACATGTAGTGGACATGCAGAATCTGTGATTTGGAGAGACACACGGTCACAATCATTTCATGCTGCCACTTGCCCGCCTCTGATGTATAAAAAAGGGCAACAGAAGTGAGAAACCGCTACAAGGGGGCAGCACCTTTCACGCTCACCTTGACTATAAGAAGGTTATTGATGCTCAAGTGTGTATGATCAAAATGTAGTGGTTATCATGTTTGTTTAAAGTTACATTTAGCCTATATGTATACTAATTTTATACTGTTGCTCACTGGGTCATGGGGGGTATGGAGCCTATCCTGGAAGCAATGGGCACGAGGCAGGGGACAACCCTGGACAGGGGGCCAGCCCATCACAGGGCACACTCACACACACATGCACACCTATGGGCAATTTGGCAGCTCCAATCAGTCTCAGCATGTTTTTGGACTGTGGGGGGAAACTGGAGTACCCAGAGGAAACCCCACGGCGACATGGGGAGAACATGCAAACTCCACACACCTGAAGCCCAGGCGAAGACTGGAACCCAGGTCCCAGAGGTGTGAGGCAACAGTGCTAACCACTGCATCACCATGCCACCCCCTGATATCAAACTCAGAATTTTGGTATCAATCCACCATAGCGACATAGCAAAATTAGATTGACATTTGCAGTTAACTGAGAGTTAATGAGAGTTGCTTCTTCCAGTTTCATTTTTAAAGCTTTTTTCTTGTGATGTGTAATAGTTTTCACTGATGGAATATGATTATATATATTCTATTCACATTAGAGTAACCTCAAATTTGGATAAGCAGCGACTTTGTAAATTACAAAAATGTCACTTGTTCTCTAACTTTGGATTGCTACTGTAGTACTATTATCAAAGAAGGGGAATGTTCAGCGCTTTCCCAGGTCAGCTGTTCCACTTCAGGTGCTTGCACACCTGTGCAGTCTGTGAATTCTGAAATGGCATTAAGTGAAATGTATACTTTTATTGATCAGTTTAGAAATAGTCTTCGCACAAACTCATCATGGTGGAAGACACAGTGCGACAAGGTTTTCTCCAGGTATGTGCTTTGGCTGTCTTGTGTTGATGTAGGATGTATGATCATGACATGTATAACGCAAGAAGGAACTAAAAATTTACCATAAAAAGCTATAGCCAAATAGACCTTGTTGTTTACCAACCACCACCGTGGAGCACACATCTGGATGGTGCGATGGCAGCTATTCTGCTGTAGTACATTCACCACACAGTAACCATGGTGGTGAAGGGGCAGAAGAGAATTTATCATCTAGATATAAGGGATGATTAGGAGGGCAGCTTTTGAAAGGGCCACAGTGGGCAATTTTAGCTGTGACATCGGGATACCAGGCCAAATCTTTCAAAAGATGCCCAGGACCTTGGTTTTATGTCTCATCTACAGAACGGCACCATTTTGGCAGCAGGGTGTCCCATTGGGACTCACACAGACCACAGGATAGGCTCCCCAGTTGGTTCCTAGGCAGTTGCCCATCCACTGGTCAGGCCCAAACATGCTTAGCTTCAGATTAACTGGTCTGAACTGCAGGTGGTATGACTGCTATCTTTTGACTGCTTTTGATGGTCTGTTTTTGTTCTCTTTCCTCCTTCTTACTCATTTTGTTAAATTTCTCGGAAACCCATCTATGAGTGATTTAAACAGCAAGGATGAAGATGGTTATGATTGGCTTGGAGCAAAACTTTGGTAGTATTATTATTTGTAAACCTCCAGGTCCCATTAAGTCATCATTTTAGTGGCAACTTCAATGACTATTCTATTCAGTGGGAGCTGACTATTCTAGAACTGTGACAGAAATAATCCAAACCTTCCTATTGAAATTCTAAAGAGGGATGGCAAACCTGTGAATTCCTCAGAATTTGCTTTCTCTGAAATTAATGATGTTGTATTGTACAGCCCTAACAAAGCCTCTGTTCTCATTGTGGTTAGAAAATAAGTATCTCCAACGAGAAACAACCTAGTCATCTAGCACTCTGATTCGTATCAGAGCAGGGGTTGTCTTCCCTGATGAGGTGACCGTAACATGCAACTTCCACTGCCTGTTCACCTCTGGTGATTTTCGATAACTTGTCCACATGTAATGTTTGCACCTGCTGGAACAAAACAAACCACTAGTTTGATGATGGGAAATGGCTTTATATAATCTAGTTCTTCAGAAACTGTGCTAGACCAGCTACCTCTTGTTATCCAGAGAATTTAAGTTGAGGCACTGAGATGCCAGCAACAACAGGCTACATGTTATGTGTGACCTTGTACCCTTCACAGTATGATAGTGTCACGTGTAACAGTGTAGGAAGTTTATTTGCATAAGATACTTTCTGCCCCCTCGCGAAGAATAAATCTGGCGATTTTATTTAAATTAAAATGTTTAAAATGCCGGTCATTAACCGAATGGTGTCAGAACAACAACAATGTACTCCCAAGACAGTCTTGTCACTCCCTTCCCTCATCTAAAGCCCTACTCCTCCCACACCCCCCACTTCTATCTGTAGCCCCCTTACACTAGGCTTGTGCAGTTTGTTGTTTTTCATACTGTCACACTGTCCATATATTATATCACGGCACACTGTATTTTGATGGTAAAGCAAAGATATTCCAGTATCTTGAAATATTACAGCCCCATGATAAAATTTGCTGAACAAGAATGCCATGGTATACTAAAAATATTACCATAATACTGCACAAGCATACCCTATACACTGCACACCCCTCCAAAATGTCTTTATTAACAACCCAACTTTATGTGACTCAGTGTAATCAAGCTCACCACACCTGCATCTGTGGCTGTTCTTTTATATACCACCACTGACTAAGGCTAAGTGATTAAATTCCTCCTTGATAAATTGCACCAAATTCCCCACTAAGAAATTTACTGAAGGGTTATGGACTGTAATTGACAAGATTTACTTAGCGGGGGTTGTTCATAATAGGGGGGTCGTAATAAATTGTACCAAGTAACTTTTGGACTGCTACTAATAAATTTCACCAGACTGCGATGAAAAGGAATGATACATTTTTTTTAGTATATTCAGATTATCTGATCATTGTGATCCCTCCCAATCAATTGCCATATCATACTTTGAAAACCACTGATCTGTACAATGATCCTGGGAAGTTTGAAAAAGATACGGGGAATAATTTTAGATTTACTGTGTTCACAAGATCAAGTGTCTTCTGTAGCTGCCCTTCCTATCGGTTTCTGTCACCTAGTACTGCTGCTTCAATTTTTAGGGGAATTTGCTAGAAAATAAAATCAACTGTAGATATCATCCTAGTGATGTTTTTTTCTGAATTGGCAATAAGTTTGAGTTATCATGCTGACAAGTTCAAGTGTCTGAGGCTACCCTTCTCTTTTTTATCACTATGTGGTGCTGTTTCAATTTTAGTGTGATTTGTCTCAAAATTTGATCTATTCCAGACCATAACCCATACTTTGAATAGAATAGAATAGAATAGAGTAAATTGTCTGAAATAAAATATGCCTGTATGCCACTTCTGTTAAAGGCTATGTGTCATGACCTGCTCTTCCGACCCTCCTGTGTGCCACGCCCCCTTGTTACCCCCGTGTGGAATCCTGGAGTTCTCGGCTGTTTCTAGTTGTTGTTAACTGTTTCTCTGTATTTAGTGCTTCTGTGTCCGTCTTACCCCTGTAGATGTTAATTGTCGGTTGATGTCAGTTTGGTGACTTCCCTGAATAAACCCCCTGTTTTACCTGACTTCACGACGTTTTGTTCTGCTTCCCTGGATGCAATCCGTATCCGGGGTTGGGTCATAGGATCAGCAGTCTAAGCAAGAATACCTAGACCTCCCTCTCACAAGCCATGTCCTCCAGGTCCCCTGGGGGGATACCATGGCGTTCCCAGGCCAGCTGAGAGATATAATCTCTCTAGCATGTTCTGGGTCTGCCACAGGGCTTCATTCTTATTGGGCATGCCCGAAATACCTCCCCAGGTAGCCATCCAGGAGGCATCCTAGATAGATTCCCCAACCACCTTAACTGGCTCCTTTCGATGTGAAGGAGCAGCTGCTCGACTTTGAGCCTCTCCCGAATGTCCTAGCTCCTCACCCTATCGCTTAGGCTGAACCCATACACCCTGCAGAGGAAACTCATTTCTGCCACTTGTATCCATGATCTCATTATTTCAGTCCGAGCTCATGACCATAGGTGAGGGTAGGAACATAGATCAACTGGTAAATCAAGAGCTTCGCTTGCCAATGCTGCACTGATCCATCTGTTGATCTCCCGCTTCCTTCCTCCTTCATTCGTGAATAAGACCTTGAGATACTTCAACTCTTCGCTTGAGGCAGCTACCCATCCTTCAGCAGGAGAGGCCAATCCGCCTTTTTCAAGTTGAGAACCATATCCTCAGACTTGAAGGTGCTGATCCTCATCCCATCTGCCTCACACTCAGCTGCAAACCACCCCAGTGCATGCTGTAGGTTACCAGCCGACCTACAAAAGGCAAAGATGTGATCATGAGTCCTACAATCCGGACCCCCAACTCCCCTTGATTATGCCTAGAAATTCCGTTCATAATAATTATGAACAGAACTGGTGACAAAGGGTAGCCCTGACAGAGTCCAACACCACTAAGGATGAATCTGTCTGCTGGCAATAAGAACCAAACTCACGCTCAATTTGTAAGGTGACCTGATGGCCCACAACAACGGACCCTGTATCGCATACTCCTGGAGCACCTGCACAGGACCGCCAAGGTACATAATCATAAAACAAAACACATGCAGACTGATTTGGCAAACTCCCATGAACCCTCCAGTATCCTTGTGAGGGTGAAGAGCTGGCCAGTGTTCCGTAGCCATAGCGGAGTCCGCCTTGTTCCTCCTGGATCCAATGTTTGAACAAAGGGCGAATCCTCCTCTCCAGTACACCAGCAGACCTTACCAGGGAGCCTGAGGAGTGTGATTCCCCTGATGTTGGTACACATTGTCTGGTCCTCTTTCTTAAAAAACGGGACCACCATTCCAGTCTGCCAATCCAAAGGCACTATCCCCAAAGTCCATGCAATGTTGAATAGGCATGTCAGCCAAGACAGCCCAACAACATCAAGAGTTTTCAAGAACTCAGGGTGAAACTCATTCACTCCCAGACCTTTACCACCGAACTACTTCAGTGACCTCAGCCCTAGAGATGGGCAAGTCTTCCAGCTCTACTTTCTCCAAGGAAGGCATATCGGTTGGATGCAGGAGATCCTTCATAGATTCTTTCTAGCACCTGACTATATATAACACACCCTGGGTGTGTTGCATTTAAATGACTCTTCAGTGCATTGTACCACTGACATAAATGCTTATAATTGCATTTTTCACTATAGGCGCTCTGGAGGGCTCTAGTAAGTCAACACAACATTGAATATTGCAATGTTCAGAAAGCCGAACATGCAACAAAATGAAACTTTTTACATTTAATATAGATTTAGAAAGAAATGTTACAATCCACAAATTAATTACAAATTAAGGGCAGAATGAGCGTAACGGTTATTTACATGTGACACACTCATATTATGTTGCTTCTCCATCCAAAATGCATATCTAGCCTGTTTGCACATAAACCTCAGATCTAAGTCTATGGGAGAATATGCTTAAGTGAAAAAAGGTTTTTTGATGTAAATGAATGAGAGAATCAACCCCTATATCAATTGAATTTTTATATTACATTTTTAAAGATTGTTTGCCTTTTTTGAATAAATTTCAATATTGTTGTATGGGAATCTGTACTAGAACTTCTATCTCAATTTCTATTCAATTTCTTTAATTGCCTTAGTTACACTGTTATATCAGAAAATGATACAAGTTCCTGGTGCGACTTTTGCTATCTGGAGTATTTTCCATTTGGAGTGGGAATTGAACTGGATGCGTTTTAATTTCAGTTAACTGCAAAAGTGAACCACCTTAAAGCATGTGTTGATATTTCCTCTTATCATTGTTACGACCCCCAGTCTAGGGTTGGGGGTCGCCAGAAAGGAACGGGTAAGGGTGAGGGGAAGACGAGACAAACTGGGAATAAGGGAATGGGAACAAGGGAGACAAGAGGGATATTTTTTATGTTTTTTTATTTTTTTCCACGACACGTTGACAAACCCAGGTGCAAACGACTTCGGGAGTGACCCACACCAAAATAACAAACAAAAGGTGACTAACGAACACGTCCCAACTAAGCTAATCCCTAAGTGAAAACAAGCGAACAAAACGACAAAGACTAAACCTGGCTTCCTATCAAAAAACACCACGTCTCGCAAAAACAAAATGCCAGTCACTCCTTACGCACCTAACAGACATGTACAAACAACACACAGGCCAAAACACGGTATCCAAAGGGGCGAGCAAAAGGATAGTCAGAAAGCAGGCGAGAGATCAGAAAACCAGCAAAGAAGTCAAACCAAAGCAAAAGTATCCAAAGGGGTGAAGTGAAAACCGAAAACCTGGAACAAAGCAGTCATACACAGTAAGAATCAGTCAATAATAATCTAAACACAGAAATCCAACAATGAGCAGAGCTCCTGAAGTCGAGCGAACGGGCCTTTTCTTTCCAGGACCTGGAAGTAGGGAGCGATGCACCGGAGTCCAATGTGGGCGAGGTCTGTCAGGGAGGCGGAGACCAGATGCAGTCGGCGAATGATGAAGGCGGGAGGTCCGGAGAATCTGCTGGGTTAGAACTTACGGCACGTAACATCATGCATGCAAAAGTAAGAGTTTACTTCCAAACATATCCATCCATTTTTTGAAACTGATTATCCTATTCAGGGTCACAGTGGGTCCGAACTCTATCCAAGAGGCTATAGGCACAAGGCAGGGAACAACCCAGGATGGGGCACCAACTCCTCACAGGGCACACTCACACCCCAGTCACTCACACATGCACACCTATGGGCAATTTGGTAACTTCAGTTTATTTTTGGACTGTGGGGGGAAACCGGAGTACTCGGAGGAAACCCCACAACGACATAGGGAGAACATGCAAACTCCACGCATATGAAACCTTGGCTTCCAAATATTTTAATATAAAATGCAGAGTTTGTCACTGGTATTATCACATCATGAGGCATTCATTTTGTCAAGAATTTTTTTTATTTATATTTCAGTCATAAAGCAAACATAAAATTCTCTTAATAAGAAAATAAAAATGAAGAGAAAAATAACAAATGCCTTATCATAGGCCTGACTGAACACCAGTGACAGAATAAGTAATTTTATTTTATTGCAAAATTAACAAACAAAATATTAACAATGATCGAATCTCCATATTAATTAGCTTTTTAATTGTTCTTACTATTCATGATGATAGCATTAGTCACTGGTGACACTGATATGCATTGGTCAGTACTTACCAAAAGTGTTTCAAGGAAGGTCAAATGGAGAACCAGCAATGGGGTCATGGGTGCCCAAGGCTCACTGATGCATGTGGGGAGCGAATGCTAACCCGTCTGGTCTGATTCCATGGGAGAGCTACCGTAGCAGAAATTGCTGAAAAAGTTCATGCTGGGCATGATAGAAAGGTGTCAGAACCTAGAGTGCATCTCAGCTTACTGTGTATGAGGTTGCATAGCTACAGACCAGTCAGCGTGCCCATGCTGCCCCCTGTCCACTACAGAAGGTGAGCATCAGAACTGGACCATGGAGCAATGGAAGAAGGCGGCCTGGTCTGATGAGTCATGCTTTGTGGATGCCCCAATGTGTGTGCATTGTTGACTTGGGAAAGAAATGACATGAGGATGCACTATGGAAAGAAGGCAAGCCAGGGGATGTGATGCAGTGTGATGCTCTGAGCTATATTCTGCTGAGAAACCTTCGGGTCTGACATTCATGTGGATGATACAATGACAGAGGCCTTTTTCAACAGGATAATGTGCCCTGCCACATTGGAAAAATTGTCCAGGAGTTCAAGGTGTTGATTTGGCCTCCATATTTCCCAGATCTCAATCAGATCAAGCATCTGCTGCATTTGCTGGAGAAACAAAGTCTAAACATTGGAGGCCCCACCTCACTACATACAGGACTTAAAGGATCTGCTGGTAATGTCTGTCTTGGTGCCGGATACCAGAGGACACCTTCAGACGTCTTGCGGAGTCCATGCCTCAATGGGTCAGACCTGCTTTGGTGGCAAAAGGAGAGCCTGTACAGTATTAGGCAGGTGGTTTTAATGTTATGGCCGATCGGTGTAGGTTTCATGCCTTTTCACAGTTATTTTTAAGTACCACTCCGAATAGTGGTTCTACTGTTGTATTGCCTTTCATTTCATCACTTGCCTTTGAAGTGCTTCACGAACAGTAGAATTTTATTTAGCTTTTCGTAGCTTTTTTGTATGACAGAGTTATGTTTCTCTGAAGAACCTTACTGTTCTAAATTACCCACATTGTGCCTTTTTCTTCACATTCAGGGATCTGTATGTTACATGAACACATAGATGCTTAATATAACCTATTTAGGGGGGTTCAGCCTGCCTATTTCTTGTCTCAATCCTATTGTAATTTTTTTTTCTAAAACTATGTAGTATATAATGTGTTTTACAATATTGTCCTGCTGTCAAGGTCATCAAATTTTTATTGTAGATAACCCCTCCCCCACATAGTATATCATAGTGAAAAATATATCAGATCATAGAATCGACCCTTCATTGATAATAATGAGATGTCTAACTAGAGAGACAGTAGGCCTAATGGCTGGTGCATCAGAAACATTTCAAATGTTGGGGGTGAGGGGGGACACTGGCATAAAACTAATATTTTATATTAAACGTGGGAGGGTCCAAACGAATAATTATGAAATGTGAGGAGGGACACGTCCCCCTCAGATGTAATGTCGGCGACGCCCATGTCTAATGGAAACGGTAAGTATAGCGTCACAATGAAGAAATAGCGCCACCTCGTGGAATATTAATTGCGAATGGAAATCATTTGAAAATATGATCTGGCATAAATGTTCAATTTTTATCGTGCTCATTTGTTCACATTGTCAGTTAATGTAATGTATATATTACATAGTTATTAAGAATTAGATTACAGTAATTTGAAAGTCGAATTTGTTTTTACAATGCATGCCTATCGTGTTATTTTACACAAAAGTTATCAATCGATTTAAAATAATTTTCTTTTCATTCTTAATCTTATTTTGCATTAGGTCTAGACCATATTAATGCATTTCGATTAAAATTGAACATATTTCTAATATACTATGCTGGATGTATTTCTATTAATTAATTTAAATGAAAATAAAAGTATTGAATGCAATTTTTTTCAACAGCACCCGCCCCCAGCAAGTCCAACAAATAGGACGACTTAAAAGTGGAGCTCCTGGCAACTGTTGCGTTTTTGCCGTCAACAACGGACTGCCTTCTTTGTCTCTTCGGATGTTTTCCTGATACAGTAGCAAACTCAGACAACAAAAGAATATCCCACCTCAAATGCATCGTGCAACACAGGTCGTACCATAAGACGGTATCATTAATATGTTACTATTTGAACTCTTGTCACTTTTTTCTCCCGCTTAAACTAAATGACCTGGTCAGAAGTTGAACTCAGTTGTTAACAATGGTTCAAGTCAAAACTGGAAGAATAAATTAGAAACAATCTGATATCTTAAACGTTTCCACCTGTAAAACTTAATTAGTAACAAAATATTGGAGGCAGATTGAGACGTTTCTGATCCTTATGGCAGCTTTTGGTAAGTGTCCAAATATTGACAATTGTTACAATTCACGCATTGAATTATACTTATAAAGGAACTCCCCGAAATAAAATCAATGCTTAAATGGTATTTTATATATGTAGATAATGAGGAAACCTGGGACCCTTATGAAACGACTCAGAGACGTGAGTTTGTCTACAGACCCAATACACCAATAATTGCTTTACGGTGAGAAATTACAGGGTTGTCTAAATTCAATTACCATTTACGGCACTAAATGTGAACACAGTTGTGTTGTTGATCTTTTGCCATTTTAAGTTTTTAAATGTATTTTATTGCCATATTTTACAGCCCCATGACATCAAAGATTCACAGAGGCTCACACTGGGCAACTGCTCTCACTGGTTCCACTGCATACAGTGAAGACTTCTGCTGGAAATCAGCATCTAAGCCTACCTGTAGGCTCCCTGGAACTGCTTCTGGTAACAGAAGAAACAACCCACATCCCAATCAAGTATGCACAATATGCAGACTTATTAACTAGATACAATTTATTCAGTAGACCGCATTTTCCAGGCAAGTTTTTTTTTTTTTTTTCAAAACATAGTACAGTGGCATGAAGTAACAGCCCCTCAGCACCAAGATGTGACACAGAGACAGTGAGTGAATAAAGCGAAAAACAGGATGGGGTCAGACAGGGGATGCTGCTCTATCTTCTAGCAGACAGGAGTGGGACAAGGTCCCAGGGTGAGAGGGGTTCCACAATGCTAGCGGCTTTGCAAATATGGCAAATGCCAACTGGCAAATACGTGTTAGTACACTGCTAAATGCCAACAAGTCAACCCAAGTCTAGATGCTGTAGTGGGCTGGGAGTCTGGGTCCAGCTAATGATCTGTTTGCTCTAAGCCAGGCGGCTTTGAGTGGAAGGCGGAAAGAGAAACATTTGTATCAACTTGGAGATATTGGCAGTATAATATACAGGCACATAAGATGGATTCAACAGTATACTATTACAGGCAATGTAAAAGCAAATATGATTAAATAGCATGAAGTGTTAGCATCCCTATATACACTAAAATTTAGCTACCCCACAAATGCATTGTTAAAATATGCTCTCCTCTTGACACCTTTCACAATGAGACATCAAAGTGATATATATTTACTCTGGACATAAATGTGTGTTTAAATTTAATGCATGAGATTATTACCTAAAACAAGAGGGACACATGAGAAAGCCATGCTTCCTTTAGCTGCGTTTGATGCCTGGTAGTAATCAAGCTGAAGTGAATAGGAGAATTAGATCCCTATAATTGACTCTGGTAAGTCTGTTTAAGGCTTTTAGAGGTGAGAATTGCATTTTGTGTTTACTCTAAATTTAATACAGTATAGGGGAGAAGTACCAAAGTGATATATTACATATTTTATTTCCAGTAAGGAATCCTCTGGCTATGTGCTGTAGGAGTTTAAAAGCCTTTAGGGAAGCTCCTACAAAAAATGAGCTAGGTAGATTTGCTATGTCTACAATAAACAGGAAGACAGGCAAAGTCTTCACTTTGGCATGTGATGTTTTGATCACAGGCCTGGAATAGTGTGACTCACTTGAGATTTGGGGTTTCCTAGGATTTCATGGTTTGGAGGCTGCCAAGGGGATTTCTGCAGAGCTCAGCAGATGGCAGGTCTCCATGGAGGAATCCGCTATCTGAACAGGAAACCAGAAATGCCTTATCTGCCCAATATCGTTCCACTTACCAGGCGGACTATTTGGGTATACCTTCAGGTAATGTGAGTGATAATCCTGTTCCCTGGGTTCACAGTCTCCCTGCCTGCTCCATCCTGATTTGCCATGTAAGGATGAAGAAAGCTTATTAACGTGCAGGTCGATCAAACATCCCCACCTCACTCTTCTAGCACTGAGTTCCGACATGTTGTGCTGTTTCAGGGTTTCAGATGAAATATGCAGTTTCAGGTTCTAATAGCCGGAGACGAGACGTTCCTTACTGTCTTCACACGGAAATGAGGGACAGTTACCGGCAACCACAAGAGATGCCTGAGCTTAAAAACAACACCTCCCGCTATGGGTGTAACCCACTTCACAAAGTGTGCTCGAAAGGCATAGGTAAGCCTGAATGCCAGACCTGTAATACATGGTTAAGTTGTGCAAAAATGGCTGTCATTTTACTTGTAATTCACATCAGTCACTGGGACAGTTAGTCTGAACAAACAGCCAATTTAACCAGTAGTTTTCATATCTACATAAATGGCAGTGATGTCAATCATGAGCATCTTTTATTTTGTTGAAGTCTACTTCATCTAAAGAATAAGACTTTATTTTTTTCAGTCACAATGTACAATTTGTCCTTTTGAATATGTGTAAGACCCTCATTGTTCTTATTATGCATCACGTGCAGTTAGGTTATATTAATTTCTGACACAGAATTAGCATATCTTTTATAGTGTGTTCTACTTCAGTTTAATATCACATTAATTGTTTTGAAGAATAATTTTTGATGCTTTTTCTAAAGTACCTACTGTGGTTCCGGCTCATATTCGCAATCAAAAGAACAGTAAACAACTCACCACCTACAACGTGCACTTTGGGGGGAAAACAGAGGAAAGTTATGCTGTACTGAACTCTCTTGAGCCCAAGGAGCTGCAGAAATTCTCTAATCATGAGCCAGTGGAAGGTAAAATTCGAGCAAAAGCCTCATTGCGCTCATATTTTACTGCCTAACAGCCCTGTACACCATGTCATGCACACAGAGGTAAATGTTGACCTTGACTAACGCCTGTTTTTTTGCAGACAGGAAGATCTTGCAGGCCATTCTGCAAAGGGATGCTTCTGACTGTCCAGTGAAAATGCCAAAGACACCTTTCGTGCTTTCTCAGGGCCCATGGAGGCTTGATAGGTTATCCAGGTGGCCTGGACCTCAGTAAACAGGATCTGTTCAGGGAACCAAAGTCCAGTTGATGTTGTAGCACAATCCAGAATGATTTTTTAAAATGTATCACATATGCCTGCTTGTGCATGTTTGTGTGTTTAAACCTGGCATTTTTGAAACGCTACTATAACGTACTGAAAAATAAACCTTGCCCCTCCAAAGTAATGAAACTCTGCTGTATTTCTTTGAGTCATTATACTAATTCGTAGTAGCTTATTGGCTTCAGACCACCAACACCCTAGGGAATGGGGAGAACCCTTTGACAATGAATGAAGGCCCATAGGATGATCGGTTATCAATGAACCAGTTAAATAATATCCATTCTGCTTTGCAAACAGTATAAACCTCGGCTTTTAATGCCTAACAGTTATGACAGATTACTCATAGACCAAAAATGAGGCTGAGAAACTTGTTAATTTCTGTTGGTTTGTGAGGAGGGTCTGATTGGCTGGGAGCTGGGAGGGAGCAAAAACGTGTCCGGGGTTCCCCGAAGTCTGGGTTGGGAAACACTGGGTTAAGGCTTTGTGTTTATTTTCCTGAAGGTTATGCGTTCAAATGCAGTGACTGGCAGAAGAATCTCATCACCTCTGAACAAGCCCATTAACCCCAACTGGTCAGCCAGGGGTGCTGGACACTGGCTGACCCTGTGCTCTGATTCTAAAACTTGCTGTTATCTCCATATACATTTGCTTGTGGGGACCAAGATGGGATATACAAAACTGCCCATTTTTCCTATAGGGATTAACAAAATAGCTCCATTTTATTCATTATTCTGTTCCATTCTCCTGACATTCCACCTGATGTGTAACAGTAGAGTAGCAGGTAATATGAGACCTGGCTGAAGTGAGTCAGCTGAAAGCATCTGTGAAATGTAGGACGGACTACAAGGGAAGCAAGCCAGCAACAGGCAGCTGGCGTCTATTGACAACGGCCAAACAAGCAAGGAAGCAGCATTCCTGACGGGAGAGCTATTTTATTACGACTGGAAATGCCTTTAGGGAAGAAAGTTCGCGCTACATCTGCATTGGGGAGGCTGGAGACTCTGCGTGTCCCCAGGTATTGTGCTTTCATGTTGGGATCTATACTTAATCTGCCCCCATATATCTTATACTGAAATAGATGCTTACAATCCGGTAGACAAATTTGGGGAATGACCAAAGGATTTTTGTTAAGTTAAGGTTTAACCAACCATTAGTGCGTGCTTCAGCAACCTGGTAATCATAATGTTTCAGGCCTCATGGTTTTGTCTGTAGGTCTAGGTCAGGGAATATTGGTTTTGTGGAGTTTGTTTACTGTTGTTAGGGCAATGAAGGCAGTGCCGTTTAGGACTGTAAATTAAGAATTACCCCTTACAGCAAGCTTGAATAGTGGTTAACAGAAGCTGATTTATTGCCATGGTTACATTTTTGTGTGGGCTTTCCCAAGTTTCTGGTTGGGTATTTTCTGTAGCTGGTATTTGTGAATAAAAACCCTGGTATATCAGTCAATCAGATGAAGTCATATTCGATATAATTCAACTGAAAGTTTTTATTGGAATTGTATAGCATGTTTTAGGTTCCTGAGTGAAATCCATTGGGGTACATATTACATGCATCTGCATTAGGAGCTTTACAAATGGGGTGGTGTACTGGCATAATAATTTGCAGGCGCCAGGCTCACCGCAACAGCTGGTTAGATAATGAATGGAAAATTACAGGATTGAAACTGGCTTTCTTGCAGTGACAACGAGCATTTTTGATCAATGTTTTTAAAAGTGTTTTCTTCAGATTAAAAAATTAAACTATAAATCAGGCTTCAATGAATGTATGAGATATTTTTCCCATTTTAGTGTCCTAGCTGAGCTTGGACCTAGAGCCCGTGATGCCCAGCAGAGTGACAGATTAACCCTGGGTGGCAGATCCATTCTGAAGCGTGATGACTCCAAAGACAGGAGAGAGCACCCGGAGTGGCTGCAGCGAGAGATTCTAAGGCAGGGACACCGACGGCACTCGATTCCTCTTGGCAACATGTTCTCCTTGGCCGAACGGCACCATCGCATTACCGAATCCATGCGAAGCTTCTACAAGCTTAAGGTAAGTTTCACACTACTTTCATAGTTCTGAATGTGAATTTGTCAATACAGATAATATTTCTTCGATATCTGTATGTCTCTTTAATTTTGTGTGACAAATAAAAGTTAAATAATCTTATTTTTATTGTTTGAAACTATACTGATATTGTAAAACAGACAATTTCCAAAAGCAGTTATTTCAGTTTATTGTCCATTTTGTTTACAGTGTGTGGTCTAATTGGGTTTTTTCATTGTTGAAGGGCTCATCCTATGGTAATGATACACAGGATTCTTATTAGTCAAATTATCATGTTCTTAATGCCACTGTTTTAATTTTTTATTGTTATGGAAGGCTGTTTATTATTGCTAACTGCTTGGGTAGATGTCAGTGTGGCTTGAATTTTTATTTATTTATTAATTTTTCTGATGTGGAATATGAATTCTGTGGAGGGCACATCTTGAATTTCTGCCTGAAGATGTCACTGGAGTTTCAGCTTATGTTACAAGCTATAAGTCTACACAACCGACTGCCTGATATGTACTTAACAGAGGATGTTTGTGTTGTGTGTACACCGTTCAAAACCCATCAAAAGCTTTGCTGTGAATTAAAATAGAAAGTGAAGATGATGTAAATGGTTTATAATATAGGTAAAAAAATAAAAGTACCCAAGAAAATCTCAAACAGCTGTTTCTCCAGAAGTCTTTGCTGGAATGTTCCACTGGAGAATATTTATAAAAGACACCAAAAGTCACAATGCACTAAGACTGTGGTCAGATAACAGTTCCGCTTCAATTAAATTAATAGATGCATGCATCATACTCTTCGCAGAAATGTTAATACCTTTCACTCCTCAAAACACATCTAATGCCATTAGCGATGAAGTCACTTATTGGCTTGTTTTGTAAACAGAGGTGATTCATACATCCTTCAGTGTTGCTTTCCAAAGGACATTGGGTGTATTACCTGTGATTTATTAATGTGTGATCAAAGAGTTGTCATAGGTTGGAATACATGGGTTGCTAGGGAACAGGTGGAAAACCAGAGAGTGTCACTGATGATACTTCAGACATGCATCTCCCTGAAATGGGAACAATAGAGAGAGCATATTAACTCCCCTTAGACCTACCACAATTAGATGTATCGCTATGCATTTTTGATGATTTTTGTTTTCCCGTTATTCCTTCCAAATTTAATGGACCAAAATACTAAAATGTTTAACTATATGGTTTCCGATCTTAACTATTAAACTTGCTTTTTACAAGCATTCAGATTTGCTAAATTGCTTGGGAAGCGGGAGTCTGAATGAGCCATGCCTGTCATTGTTATAGTTGTTTTAAACATTGTTTTAAAATGTATTTTGGAGTAAACATCAATTGTGTAGTTAGAACCCACACACGTTAGCATTTTGACTGAAATCTAAAGTGTAATTATCTTTAGAACACTGTCTTTGGGTTAAATTGCTTAGATGCTGATGTTTTGTTACTTTCACTTTTAGTTAGATAGATAAACACAAGGGGGACTTGTGTTCCGATGCCAAGAATGCTAGAGCCATAGTTATGTGTGAGATATTATGTTTAGTTTTAAGCGTTAAAATTATAATAGCTGCAGTTCATCATGTATGCCATGTTAGAAATAAATACTGAATGTGTTGTCATTTTAATAGATCGAGGAGAAGGTAACACTTGAAAATCTAATGAGCCTGAAATATGCATTTGAGGTGAGTTATTCTTTTAAAAGAGGCTGAACATGCAAAAAAGCAAAAAAAAAAAAAAAGATTATTTTTGAATCCTCATCATTTTGTGACATAAAAATATTGTCTCTTGCAGGAATATGAAAAAGGTGGCAATAAATCATTGGACATGATGAATTTCTGCTTGATGGTTAAGAAATGCTGTGGATTACATAAAGTTGTAAGACGCTTATCATAAATATCACATGAAGTTGTAAGATATTTATCATGGAGCTGATAATGTACCACAGCCCACTTTGTAGGGTGGGGTGGCTATATATCACTATATCTAGAAGCAGTTAATTGGATAAAATAACTTTGTTGTGTGAATGTCAGGTGTCTTAACATAAGAACAGTTTTATGTTTAGAATCTGATTCTTACAAAATAGAGAGGCACTCCAAACTCATTCACTAAACTCGGACTACTTTGTTGAAGGGGCATAATGAATATATTTTGACTAAATTAAACGATCTTGTAGTAAATTTCTCACTCTTTTTTATATCTTCTGTATACTGCAGAAGAATGAGTTAATCCAGGAGCTCTTCAAGAAGATCGACTACTTGGGAAATGGCAAGATACAATGGGTAAGATTGATCCTTAACTTGGATCTCAAAATGAGTTTTTTCACGTGACAAATATTTATAAGTAATTATGAGGTCTTAACAGATATTAATCATTATGTATGAGTATGTGCTTCATGGTGTGAGTGTTTGCTCATAGTTTTCTGCATTGCCATTCCTACTGATCCTTACCTACTGAAGCCTTCTGACTCCCTCTAGGATGATTTCTGCACTTACATGCAGCTGGAATACAAGGAGAAGGAAGAGTCCATTTCTCGTAGCAAGCAGGTGGCATTTGTTCTTCCTGCCTTCACTGTGACCATGTGCCATGGGGAGCCAATTGTACGGATCTGCTACAGCCCTAACGGCACTGTGGTCACCATCCGGGAAGACGGAACAGCCTTCTACTGGACCCCTGAGCTTCAGCTGAAGAAACGCAAGATGGTGTTCGTAAGTGTTCTTTTTTCCAGTGCTGTTTAGTCTCTCTCTTTTCAATGTGTGCATTTTTTCCATTATGTTTGGAAAATACTCATCTCTTTTGGACTTATTATCAAGGTTGGAAATGGTCTGGCCAGTTAATAGCATGTAATTTGTACTTTCCAAATTTCTTTTCTTTTATCCAGCAAGAAAGACCAGTGAATCGAAAGCCAAAATGGGCAACTGATTTTATCACGATGCCGCAGTTCAACAAGCTGATCATTGGAACGGGGTAATCGTGCAGACAGACTAATAGACTTAATGGAATAATAGTTAACCATGGTGCTGACAAAGCAGCAGTAAAACATGACTTAAAATGAAGAGCTGAAGTCGGTATATGGAAGGTGCCTGGGATAATTTCATCTATGGCAAATGAAGTTGTTTCAAAAACAATTAATAATGAAGTGACAACAACTCAGTTGTATTTTAGTCCCATTTGTATGTGTTTGAAGGTTGCATGTTCACATGGTGGATTACGTCCTACAGTGTAAAAACGTCTGGGTTGGTCAGATTGCTATCTCTAAATTTCCATTACTGCCATGTGATGGATTTGGCACCTTGTCCGGGCTGTATTTGCTTCTTTCAACATGTTTCTTGGGATAAGCTTACTGCAACACTACACTGGTTATAGAAAACGGATTAAAAAAATGTACACTTTATGCACACTTTAATTTTTTTATTTTGGTACCTTTTCTTGTCACTGGTGCTGTACCCTTGTAACTGTACATTATAAGTAACAGAAATGGACATCCCAAAGGTAAAAACCATATTAATGTACCATCAATGGTACAAAAATGTTCCCTAGGGTCCATTTCTGTACCCTAAAAGATACAATTACCAACAGTTAAGGGTACAATTGGCAGACCATGAGGGTACAGCCCCAGTGGCAAGCAAAGGTACAAATATTTACCCTTTTTCTGGGAGTGTAGGGTCCACTTGTCTGAATGGCAGCAACTCAGTCAGTGTCTCCTGTTCCCCCAGGGATCGGGAGATCCAGTTCTATGAGTTTTCGTCCCTGGACCCTTACTGCCAAATTGGTGCCCTGGAGACCATACCTTTAAAGTTGGACTACTGGTGAGCAGCATTCAACACCCTGTAATCACAGTCCCACATGCACACTCACACTCATGTTGGTGACCACAGTCTGGAACTCCATCACAGTAACACAATGATTCTCCCACCTCCCACAGCTACAAAGGCCCTGATGAGTGTGTGATCCTGTTTGGAGATGCTCAGGTAACCACCATTCATCTGACCTCTTCTGCTTCAATTATATGGCCACAAAATTTGGCTTCACTTATTTGATCCTACTATTGTTTCGCATTCCAGGGCTGCGTGAACATCATATTAATAAAAATGGTTGGAGAAACACTGAGGTAAATGTACTAACCATTCTTCTATGAGTCAGTATCAAGGTGAAGCATTCACAGACACAAGTCATTATCTGATGATTCTATTTATGCTTCCTCAGCAGAATGAGAACAAACTTTTAGTGAGTGTTATGCTGTGCAATAATATTTTACATTTCAAAACATACGGGTGGGTAAGAAGCAGATAATTGCAATGGAAATAGCCCCTAGAATTGTCATCTTTGCCTTGTATCCATGGAATCACTGATTAGAAGAATCCAAAAGGGATTCTTTGGGAGACAATAGTATTACATTATGCTAATTAGTAAACTGGAAAAGTATCCTAAAAGTAAGAAGGACAAAAATATCTTTTGACATGAGGAAACAGAAATTTGTCAAGAAAATTAGCATATGTAAACCTTGTGCATGGAGTCGAGGTTTGAGAGATCCTTCCCAGAGCAGACATCTTTTTTTTGCTATCTTTCATAGAATGTGGAAAAAATCACCAAAAGTCGAAAATGTGCCCAGTATTGCCATAGAAAACGTTGTTTTATCCCCAAGTGTGCGATTTATTCGGTGGAAGGTTCATGATGACTGGGTGAACGAGGTAACTTACCGTCTATATCCCAAAGAGCTTAACTCTGTCTTGCTGTGTTTGGCCCGTTTCAGCAGCTTAATTAGCATACTTTTAGCTTCCTTGGGTGGCAGTGTGCCAGCCTACAGTTTTTTAGCTGGATATGATGTTCTTATGGGCGAAATTGTCATGTAGAGAGAAACAACAATCATGAGACCACCATACAAAAATAACCATCATGTAGATTGCCAAGATTTTGCTCCATCCAAAAGTTTGTATTCTATATACCATACACACTAAATCATTTTATATTATATTGTCAGGGACCACAGACCTGGCAGCTTACTGAATAATTTTCTGACAATGAATTTCAGGTACGGTATTTCGCAAGCACCTCCACCGTTATCTCTACCTCGAACCATGAGCCGACTGCTCTCGTTATCGGTAAGGCCAGTTTTTTTCCCCATACCCCCACCACCACCCCTATCAGCCTACCCTCATCTCTGATCACATCAACCTCTTCTCTAGCTCGCCATCTTTCCGTGTGAGACAGGGGAAGATGGTACCAAATTTATCCTTTTGCTGTGAAATGGAACAGCTAAGAAATGGAGCAATTATTAGCAGGCAGCCCACACCCTCATTAAAACTTTAAAGCTTAGAGACAAGTCATGGCCCTGTGAGGACCTGAGAGGATGGAGGATATGGCTATTTATCTGACATTTTTAATGGGAGCAGAAGCATCTGTCAAATTGTGTCTGTAATGAAATTCTTGGTAATATTTGAAAAACATGGAGATTAAAGATAATTCTACTGCAATGGGATCCTGATGGAATTGAAAGAATTGGGGGGGGGGTGATTAATTTATCAGCTGCAAGGTGTGCATGCATGCATGGCTGTTTTCTTCCAGGTGTGTGACTTGGTGTCTTTTTGAGCTCTTGCACGGTTGTACGCTTATGTGCTATTGTACATGTTTAAATATATGCTTTATATGTGTGCAAATAATTTTTAAAGTTTCTTATTACAAGCTCAGAAAACACCCTAACCCTAACTCTTTTCACGACTCTAAGGTTGTTTAACTCCGACAAACAAGCTCAAGCAGCAGGTGGAAGAGATCAGGGAGGCCGCCAGAGAGGTAAAACCCAAAAAGACGGTTCCCGGGCTTGGCCTCCCCCAGCTAAGGACAGCCTGGGACCAGACTGTCTTTTCGGTCTATAAGGGTGTCAAAACCTTTGACTTCAGCAATAAACACAGGCTGCTTGTCACTGGAGGGCTTGACCGACTCATACGTACGTGGAACCCCTATGTGCCAGGGTGAGGGACATATTTTTTGATTTCACTTTTACCATTGATGGGCCCTTAATTCCACCCGCTCCGAGATGCTGGACACTGGCCAGCCCTGTGCTATGCCCCCCAAAGCTATATATCGCCTTTATATGTATCTGTGTATCTTATAAAGAGCAAAATGGAGTGACAATTTCCCAATGGGGAAGAATAGCATATCACTGAAAAAGTGCTATTCCTTCATTAGATACTGGCATTTCCTGAACAGATTCTGGTTTGTTTTTATCTACTGGGCTTGTCATTGTGGTTATGGTAATGTGGTTATTTACCTGTCTGTGGTCCAATTCTTATGTTTCATGTGCTAAGCTGCTGAATTGCTTCCCAAATGTCCATGTCTCTGCAATCCTTTGCCTTTGTCCATATGGTTGGGTCTTCAGTACTGTTTTTTGAGTCAAGTGTATCTGCCTCTCTTGGCTTTAGTGGCCCAGAATTTTATTGGATACCCAAACACCATACTTTGAAACCACTGAAAAGTAACACATAGCTGAGGAGAGTAGCTGTAGTAGGGTTGTTTAGGGCACGTTATTCATTAATGGCAAGTGCCTTTGATTCAAGTAAGGAAATATACACTCACCTAAAGGATTATTAGGAACACCTGTTCAATTTCTCATTAATCCAATTATCTAATCAACCAATCACATGGCAGTTGCTTCAATGCATTTAGGGGTTGTGTTCCTGGTCAAGACAGTCTCCTGAACTCCAAACTGAATGTCAGAATGGGAAAGAAAGGTGATTTAAGCAATTTTGAGC
>JABFEA020000039.1:15294581-15317290 GCA_019775915.2 Cyphomyrus plagiostoma | reverse complement strand
AAGGCAGTTCTGAAGGTGAAAGGGGGTCAAACACCGTATTAGTATGGTGTTCCTAATAATCCTTTAGGTGAGTGTAGTCTGAGACTTGTTGCTTCCCAACAGGAAGCCCACGGACACACTGAAGGGACACTCTGCACCAATATTCTACCTGTGCATCTCATCAGAGGACAACCGGATCTTCTCTGTTTCCACAGACAACATGGTTAAAGTTGGGTCCTTTATGCTTGGTTATGATGCTTACACTCTCATAACTGCATTTACTTGTAAGTTAGAGCAGTGTTTCTCAAACCAGTCATCAGGGACCCCCAGCAGCACACATTTTTGTTCCCTCCCAATTAGTGTTGTAGTACTCAAGACTGGTATTGGTCTCGAGATTACTTTTTTGTGGTCTTGGTCTCGTCTCAGTATCAAATTTATTTTGACTCGGTCTTTGACTCTGTTTCATTTTCTCTGTTGAGTTTTGCACCCATTAATCCCAGGCTCGTATTTTTGGATAGGTGTAACACAGAGACATGAATGGCATGTCTTTGCAATCGAAAGAACTTATGTGATCTTGTTGTCCAAAATATTCCAGAGTAATCCTGTGTGCAATGAGGCATATATTTTAAACATTTTCCACAAAAAACCACCCCTAATATTTCATAAAACATCTATATTATTCACATTAGATGGAAAACAAAATGCAATTTCGCTACCGCAATTATCCACACACTACCCTTCTGGGGAAAAAAATATTTCAGAATTTATGTATTAACCTATAAATAAATGGGCTGGAGTTCTACTTGAAATAAAAACAAAACACAGCATTCTATTTATCAGAAAGATGATTACTTGATATTTTCAAAATATTTATTCACGAAAGTTTGTATATGTATGTTTGATGTTGAGCTCCGTCAAATCAGTTATAAGAGAACGTGCCCGATGTTCGTTGTTTGAGGCTAAAATGTAAACTAAAAGTGTTATGTTAGTGTTTATTCAGTGGATCATAAACCAAACAATGTTCTTTATTTCTAAATCTTTCATATGTTATAAAGTAATAAATTATATGTGTGTGTGTGTATATATACAGTATATACACATTTCTATTAGACGACTTCAAAAAGTTACCAAATGGATACAAAATCAAAGATATTCATTTCTGCTTGGCACTGACCATGTATTCCTTTACAATACTAAGCCATAGAAAGGTCCCCAGTGAAACTCCTGTATTCCGTCATAGAGACACTGATCTCAACATTTATAAGATTATTTTTGTTGTGTCTACAAATTTTGTATTTGAGAAATTTCAGTAAGTAGTTTTTCCTCCTAAAAAGAATAACATCAAGATAACACATCAAATCATGACATATCTGAGTAGCCCAGAATGTCTTGAAAACAAAACCATTAAGCATATGGCTAACATGGACATACAATGTAATAAGCCTAAGATCAAAGGGATAGGAAAACGCTCAAAAAAGGATCGTGCTTATAGGGTTAACACAGTAGTCTGATTGGGTGTAAAACCTTAAAACGCAACCAATAAGGTGTCTCATTTGAAAAAAATGTTGCATTTGTACAAAGCATATAGGTTGAAATTTTTAGAAAAAATGTCCATAGTTCAGATTATACTGTGACACAAATTTTAGGCCATAATGCCTACCCCCAAGATATGCCTAATGCTCCATGCTCCATTGTTCTACTGCTGGCCATTTTATTTATACTCCAACATTAGTCTGTTTCCGATCCTGACTTGGTGTAGTCCTGCCTTGGTCTTGGTCTTGTCTCGGTCTCAATACACTCTGGTCTTGGTATTGAATTGGTCTTGGTTTTGATGCTGTTGATTAAATCACTACTCCCAATTAGGAGAGAGTAAAAATGAGGACTGTCTGGGGGTCCCTGAGAACTGGTTTGAGAAGCACTGGCTTAGGGTCAAGAGTCAGAATAAGGGGCTCATCCTGAAGTCCTCCAGTATAACATTGAGTTGCATAAATTGGTTAAACCAGTCAGTTACTTTGGGGAATAAAGCAATGAAATAATTTGTTAGCCAATTAGCTGAATTGTTATTCTTATCAAACATGTCTTTCTTTTTAGATTTGGGATATCCATGACCAATCATGCCTATTCCAGGCTCACCCCAAAGCCAGCCTGATCTGTGGGGAAGTGACGGCCTGCCTGTACTCCATCTCTGTTAGAGCTCTGTATGTTGCCACGGACTCCATTTCCCAGCTGTGTCTTAAGACGCGGTGGGTCTCCAGTCCCCTGCTTATTTACCAGTGGCCTGGCCATACCTGGTGGGCTAGACTAGTTTCCCATTTGTTCAGAAAGGGGAGAGGGGAAAGACGTTTTAACCCTGATTTATGCAGTTTTTTCTTGCAAGGCTGGTCAAAGGATAACGAGTACAGAATCAAAAATAAAACAGTTAAAGTGTGAGACACAAAAACTGAACTGAATTTAAAACAACAAACTACAAAACTAGCTGACATCAAATAAAAATGAGCAGAAATGAAAATCCTAACACTTTCCTTAAGGCCATGTTTTTAATAATTTCTAAACACATGTATAACAAATAACTTATGCATTCATAAAACATTATAAACATGGTTATGAATATTTATCAAAAGGCATAACACATTATAGCCATGTGTATTATGGATTATGAATGCTCTATGAAGCTCTCATCTATTATGCACTATAGTGCATTATAATGGGTGCAATAAACATACCTGTAATGTATTCCTTTTTATAAATATTTATAGCTATGTTTATAATGCTTTATGAATGCATTATTACTTCTGATGAATGCATTTATAAATTACTAAAAACATGGCCTTGAGTAAAGTGTTACGATGAAAATTTGTGGTTTCTATTTTAATTTATATATTTTATATATTATGTTTATATTATTATGTTTTTGAGTTTAAATACTTGCCTATAAACTACCAGCCTACATTAGCCTACCAGATGTCTTTCCTCTAAATTATCAGCGGTAATCGTAGCCCATCATGAGCATCTCAAATAGTCACAGCTACATATGTCCCCACAAGATTAAAGCGTGTTTCAGACAAGGGTGGTACCACTGAAAATGTCAAAAAGTTAGAGCTGCATGTTATATCGTCATTGCTCCAATATGTCAGTTTTGGCCAGTACTTAAACTTCATCAGTATTCAAAATTAACTGTACCAGAGCTAAAGACTTAACTACTACAATAACAGAGATGATTACATTGGATCAGCCATTTTCTGTATTGGAGGGATGAGGAATTTCGTTTGCTCATTCACCATTTATAATAGGTCTCAATGTACAGGCCCACAACATTTATAATTCATTGTTAAACGTGGCGCACTAATCAATCTTTTGTTTTCCATGGAATGAAAAACAATGGAAGAAGATTTTACCAGTTTGGGCCAGTAAACTTGACAAATTTCACCACTGGCAACTGTTAGATATAAAATGTACCTATCTTTAAAGGTAAACCAACACCAAAATATATATTTGCAAGCCCTTCCCCCGCAATGATTTGACCCCCGCCCTTCCGTTGTTATACTGCTGGCCACTGCTTGAGGTAGCAGTCCAACCCCCCAAAAAAAATACTAATAAAAATAAACTGAAAATGAAAAAAACAGAAAAGAAAACATATTAAAACAAATAGTACTAAAAAAAATTAACTAACATTACCTTGGGCTGATCATGCTATACTATATTTTTCTTTGTTTATTTCTCCTTTAATCCAGTTTTCCAAAAGCAAATATGTCTCCTTTCTTTCTGGTTTTTCTACCTTCTCTCATGCGCTCCTTGTTTTGCCCCACCTCCTTGGATAGGCCACCTCCCCAGGGTCACCTGGTCATGTCTCACCGGGAGCCAGTGCTGTGCTGTGGCTACAGTGAGGAGCTTCATCAGGTGGTCAGCTGCAGCGAGCAGTCTGTGAGTGCACACACCTCCTCCCACGCGTAGTGGCAGATGGCAGATTAAAGGCAGCCTTCGAACGCTCTCTGCCAGGCGCGCCCCCACCGTGAGCCACTTTCTAACCTGTCTAATGTTGGCGGACAGATATTACAACAACTGCCATCTTGGCCTGACAGTTTTGTAAATTTTTGTGCATTATTCTGAAGATCTGTTAGTGTCTCTAGGGACATAAATGTATACCTTCCAGATATCCCCTAGCAAATCCAGTTCCTTTGTCATGTTCCAGGTGGTGAAAGTATGGGATTGTGATACAGGAACTAAAGTCTTTGAGTTTGGAAATGCCCATGGATTTTCTGCTATTTCCTGTCTAACCTTTGACTCAAAGGGAAGGAGGTTTGCCTTAGCACTTTTGCCTGATAATAAATACCATATGGGCATGTTAAGATAAGAATAAAGGTTTGACTTTATTTTCTCACCATGCAGACTGATCACTGGAGGGAGGGATGGCTCCCTTAAAGCCTGGAACTTCAATAATGGCCAGTGCCTGAAGATTTTTAGGGAAGGTGGGTGAAGTGCGTGATACGTTATGAGGTGCAGATAGGTCTTTGGTCCCTAACACACATAGTCACGTTTCAGCAAGTAGAGCCACGTTTCAGCAAGATATTAATTTAGTGTAAACTATGTGGTCCTTGGTTTTCACATATGTATGTATGTACTGTATGTATGTATGTATGTATGTATGTATCAAGTCAAGTCAAGATTATTTACATAGCATATTTATAAATAACAACTGTTAATTCAAAGCGCTGTACAAAAAACATAAAGTTGATTAAACTGCTATTTAACAAAATAAAACGGTTGTAGGGCATTATTTAAAAGTATAAATTCAATAAAAATTTAGATAATGATGAAGACAGATCAGCAATGATAGAAATTACTGAACCTGTTAAAGTCTATGTATGTCTGCATCTATCTATCTATCTATCTGTGTGTCTGTGTGTCTGTCTGTCTGTCGATCTGTAATCATTTTCTCCCCTATAGATGGAGAAAGTCACAAAGTCTGTGACTGCGCCTACCTCACAGTAAACAGGAAGTCGTAAGTGGCGAGCGCTAAATGTGACATTTGTGGACTGTGCATTTGAGCCGGGTGGCTGACCTTCGTCCTGATGGCTGTATCTTTCTCTCCTCTTGGCAGGTACGTGATGTCTGTGGGCTGGGACAGGAGGATCCATGTTTACCCCGTGAGTGTATTTCTGTGGGCTGATGAAATTGATGAATGTCCCTCGGATGTTAGGCTTCTTTTCCTCATTGCCGGTATTTTATAAGAACAGTGACACAGGAAACCTGTCCAAGCTAATATTCCAAGAATTCCTTTTGTATGTTTTCTTTCCCAGTGGTATGTTGTCATTTTTGTACCATTGTTTATTTAGGTGGAAATTTCAAGTCCAGAAAGTCCAGACCAAAATTTAGTTTCAACCTACCTGCTGAGTACTCTGTGAATGTGACTTTATATACTTAACTGGTTTGCTGAAACAGAACCATGGTCTGGATTTGTACTTTCTGAACCTGAACTTTCCACCCCCACTTATGTTAATAGAAAATCAGTGGAGTATTCAAATTCCTGTTAGGGAGTGTCTCTGGAGAGGATGACTTATATGGATGGCATCAATAAAAGACAATGGAAATACAGTAGTGATGAAAAAGATTTCAGCACAGGATGTCATCTTTGTGGCCACTCCTCTGAGGATACCGAAAATGAGGAAAGGTGTGAGATCAAGGTGCCAAACACCTGCATCAGGTTCTCAGTATGACGCTTGCCAGGTTTCCATATCTTTTATGTCCTTGTCATTTTTGGCTGATATCCTTTGTAAGAGGTCTGATTATTTTTTTAAATAATCTTCCTCACATGGGAGAAATAATTAAACCCAATGGAATATATTGTAATGAGAAGTGAAATACAAATGACTTTCTACATGCAAGCCTTGCAATGATATTAATGTGTTATTGTGTGGAGGAAAGCCGCACTTCATTCCCAAGGTCATTAAGAGGTCGGAAAGCCGTAATATTTAACTGACTCATATTGCAGGGAAAGTTTCTTCATTTCCTGGTCACCCTCACTCAGTAAGCAGGGAGGACCCTCATTCCAAGCTGTCTGTACTTGCTTGCCTTTCATCCAGGAAGCTGGGCTCTGCATTAACTCTCCACATGAGGGCACTTTTGTTGGTTTAAATTTCATCCTATAAATTTTTGACAATTCACTGGAAATCACAGCTTTCATCCTATTCAGTATACAAAAAGGATTGATTAATAACAATACACAGGGAAAATATCAGAGCTATAGAATACCCAGTGCACAATTACGGACTTTATTATATTTCAGCAATAATAGATAAGTATGTCAAGTGAATTATCTGCACCAGTATTCTCCCTATTCATTGGTAGATAAAGAAATTTTGCATTGCATGTTTAAATGACAAATGCATGAATTAATAATTAATTCCATTCCTATGAAGTCACTCTTTTCTTCTCAACAAATGTCGGCTATACTGGAAAGGATTCTCCAGAGGACATCTTCCACATCCAGAAACCCCTGCCTCCATGGCCGGATGACCTGGTGAGAATGTCAACACTTCACTAGGGAATTCCCAAAGAAGGAGCCCAAAATGGCATTCAAATTAGGCAGAGAGGTGATGCTGCACATTTCATTTGTACTGCTAATATGGACAAAGGACTTGATTCTGTTTTATACTGAGAACCTCATGCAGGTGTTTGGCACCTTGGTCTCACACCTTTCCTCCTCAGAGGAGCGGCCACAAAGATGACATCCTGTGCATGGCGCTGTCTCCCCCCACACTGCTGGCCACTGGCAGCCATGACGGCGAGGTCCTCGTGTGGAACATGGTCTCTGGACACCTGCAGTGCCGCATGCTCACGCCTAACCCTCCAGGCTGTGTGTACAACGTACCTTCATGTCAGTAGAAATAGCCTTTTTCCTTAAGAACATAAGAAATTTACAGACGAGAGGGGGCCAAGCTCGTTTGGGGAGAACTTAACTAATAGCTCAGAATTGTTAAAATCTTATCTAGCTCACATTTTATAATGTGTGTGTGTGACCACAGTAGAGATTATAGGTTTAAGTGAAAGGCATGTAAATCAGCTTTTAAATTAAACATCACTGAATTTCATGGTACCTGTCATTATAAAATAAATTAACCTGTCAATTATTTAGAGAGAAATGACTGGGCTGACCGCCGGTGCTTGATTTTATTGTCTTTGCAGCAGTATGAATATTATTAGTGTGATGTGCATTGAGCAGGCTGTTTTCATGGGCTCAGTAAATCCACAAGTTCTTAATATCTTTTGGCTGCATCGTAAACCAAGAGAAAGCAGCTTAACATTTTAAATCCCACTCAATCTTCCCATGTGAGTGAGCTCTGAAAGCCCAGTGCAAATAGACAAAACTGTGCTGCTTGTCTCACAGCAAAAAATAGTTTGAGGAAAATGAATCTCCCAATGCACAGTATATGATATTTTATTTTAAAAATGGTTTAATATTTTTAAAATAACGGAACAGAACCCCCTCTCCCCATCATGGGTTGTTCTCTGCCTTGCACCCGTAAATTCTGTGATAGGTTCTGGACCCTCTGCGGCCTTGAATAGGATAAGTACAGAAATTGCATGGATGGATGGATGGATGGATGGATGGATGGATGGAGGAGAATATATACTAGAAGCTTTAATCATTTGGAGATATACTTTGCACAATATACAATTTCACTTTTTCAGTTCATCTATCCATTCTTCCATCTTCTAGCCACTTTTCCTGAACCCTATTGCATCACACTATTCTCCTTTTTTCCCTAACAAAACGATATATTTTTTGTTCGATATTGTTGTTTTTCTCCATAACGTTAGATGTTGGCATCAGTGTTTTGAGCATCCTTTTCTTGAGGACCCAGCTCCTGAACACAGGTCACATAGCTGCTGCCTGCATGGTATCATCAGGAGCCAGAGGTTAGTGGCGTCATAGCAACCATATTTGTAGCCAACACGGCACATTCACGTGTGACAGAACTCATTTCTACTTATTCATCACACGGGAAAAGTTAGCAAAAACTAATCCAGTTTTGTTCCATTTGCACCAAACAAAAGGCTACGTCCATTTCTGGAATGTTCTGAATGGAGGGCGGCTCTTGGCAAGCTTTGAAGCGGTACGTTACTGACCCTCAGAGCACTAAACTTCTGAGTGCGTAATAGGAAGGAGATTCCTCAGTGCTTAGCTGCTTCACAGAAAGGTCTCAACAGATGACTGCTCATAGCAATTTGTTTTTTTTTTCAGTCCAGGCTCAAACGCCAGATTACCAAAATGGCTCTTTCCAAGCAGGAGAACTGGCTGTATGTAGCTGATGAGGTTGGCTACATCTCTGTTTTTGAGATTGATGCATATACACTTCTGCCAGATCAGCAGCAGACGGCACCAAGGAGTAAGAAAGTCTTTTCCCTACCGACCTTGAACTTGGCCCCTGGTTGCAGAAGATAGTTGATCATTGTTTAAAGGCGCCATGATGTACTGTAACAAAATATGTCTGTCTTTCCCATTTAGCAGTCAACTATTGGCGTGGACATGTTGGCAGCATCACGGGGTAAATATCCGATTTTGGTAGGCTACTTTTCTAGGCTTGCCAGAAACAATTCCTGGTGTTTTCTTCCAAAACCCTCAAAAATCTTTGTTGTAATCATTATAATGGCAATTTTATAGAGGTGGTACAGTAATGCACTTTGGGTGTTTGGTGTCTGACCCCTTAATGAGCTGTGGGATACTCTCTGGGATCCTGATGAGCAGTGTAGCCCCTTCTTTTGCATGATTTCCTAATGGTGGGGCAGATGCTGTTGACGGGGGCTCGGTCAGCACTCTCTCTGTCTCCCGTGAAGCTTGCAGGTGATCACCGCTGAGGAGGTGCTGCTTACATCCTCCCTGGACTGCACCGTACGCCTCTGGAGCATACACGGGGAATTCATAGGTACGCACTGAGCTGGGCTATGCTGCCCTTGATTAGCCTGAAAATGAAAGGGTAAAATAGAAAAATAATAGGGTTCCTGCTCCTTTTATAAATTATGTCCCGTGTTCCTAAGTAAAAAGGTGCCCCCCATTAGACGTGTGTTTAGCAATAATTTTAATGATGATTCCTTTAGATTCCTGGGACATATATCATTAAGAACAGACTGCAACGTACTGAAGTAGTTAATTTACCTGTTTCTGCATATTAAAGGATGAGTTACAGTGACGTAATAGGCATCGATTCAGCATACAGATATTTCTTTACCAATGCAATGAGGGCTATGAAACACTACCTCTAATGGGGATCTTTTCAGCCATGGCTTAATATTTTGGATGACAATTACAAAATGAAGCTGTTTCACACATCTGAATGCTTATTCCTTGCATCCATGGAGAATTATATATTTTTGGGATGACAGGAAATGTGTGGCAGGTAAGATCTCCAAAACACTAGGACTGGAAAAGCCAGTGGACAATTTGAAATTTCTCATCATGGGGAATTAGCTGAAGCTGTCATGGTAACTAGTTATTTTTTCTCAAACATTAATTCTGCTTCCTGTACAGTTTCAGTTCACTTCAGGTAGCAAATATCTAATGCAAGTTAGGAAAAATCATAGCTATTGGCTAAAAGCTGACAGTCCATGGGCAAACATTATACATTTATAAGTGACTGTGGGATACAACACATGCCTGACATATAGATCTGCCTGATAATACAATTATCTTAGGTCAAATCTTAGGTCACCATGAATCATTTATACAGTACATTCTTTCCTAAATGAAGTTATTATTGTTGCTCAAAAGCACACTTAAGAGCTGCTGACAAAAGTTATGGCTGTTAATCATCTGCTATTTCTGGCACCTTTCTGATTAATGGAAACCAAAAATAATAACCATAATATTTGGCATATAAAAAATATTAATAAACAACCTCACATACAAACTAACACCATCAAGCCATTCCAATAATTGCCTGGTTCATCTCTCTTGTGAGTAACAAACAGTGATTGAACTGTAATTATTTTCTAATTTACATGCTATACTTAAACTATTTGTTTAATACGCTTATGCAAATGTGAAACAAGGAGCTTTTATGAAATTGTATTTATGCCACCATTCATCATTTTAATGAGAATTCTTACTGACTAGTACCCCAAGAACTGTGGAATTTATTTGCTCATTTTATTACCCATAAACCCACTTACCCTAATTGGATGTCCTCTTTTTTTGTACATGAGTTGGAAACTCCAAATTGTGAAATAACAGATTTTCTGGGTACGATTCAATCTCCCATAGGGACATTTGGGCAGGCTGATTGCTGGAGTATCCACACTCCATCCTCCTGGAAGCATCCCATGGCCCCACACGAGGTCCTCATTGACCCCTTGAGTATGCCGGCTATGCCATTGGAGAGTGGGCACCAAGTCTCAGTGGGAAACAGCCTGGACACTGAAAAGGATGCCAACACAGCAGATGACAGAAATGTTGGTGCCTCGTTCTGTACCTGCATTCTCATCTTTTTTCCTTCATTATCTTTTAATCTGTTTCAGTTTTGCCTGTCTCTTGTAATGCTGAGCGTAACTCCCCCACTCAAAATGCAATTTCAGCCTGACTCACGCAGCAAGCCTCCATTGCCATCGCTTAGCATCTCCGATAGTGACATTGAGGATGCTGTCAACAATGCCTGTTACCCAACCGAGCCTGGGAAGCGGTGAGTCTAAATTCCACATCATCCTATGAACGAGTAAAAGAAATCATCTTCTTATGATGAATCGCCGAATAGTTCCAGTCAGCCAATTGTGTTCACTCTTGTTTAAATTTTAGGCTCCGCCATGAAATATTCAAGCAGACGAACAAGCTACTCAACCACGGGGAGGACAAAGTTTACCACTCTCTGAAGTATTTTGACATTGATGACACTTCAACCATCTCACGAAGTCCTGATCTTTATGCTGAAATCAAACCTTTACCATCCAACTTTATGGAGATTTCAGCCTGTGAATCTTGATTTCTTAATCAAAGTACAGGCAGTTGACATTGATTCATTGACCTTAGAAGCTGTCTGGTTTTTAAATTCTATGCAGTTTTATTCCTATTTATTTTGTGAATCAGCATCAGTTCAACAGTGAAACTGAAAAGTGGGTGAAGCCCTCATGGAAAGCTTGTAAAATAAATCTCTTTCTTCTTTGAGTGTAATAAATACTTTATTCCAGTACAACAAGCCGTGTACAATATCACTGTGGTGTTTTTTTTCCCTAAGAGATATAGGAGAGACTATAATTCAGCAATATTTTTCAGAGCACGATTCCGACACACAAAAAAGGAATGTCACAAGGCTAACTAGTGACAGAAAGGGAAATTTCCATAAACTCAGAATGAACAAAAACACACTTTATTACTTTGTAGTGACATGTCAAATGTTTTGGGAAAGAAACTCAATTTTCTGAAATAACCTGACATACAGCACAGACACAAATTGTCATTTCTCTTTGCTTATATGATGTAATGTAACATGACATCTGAAGGTTCAGTCTAATTCCATACTGAGGTTAGGCTTCTCTGTTTTCTTCAGTCCCTCCTGTTTCAATGTCACATCCTCCACCTCCGTGCTGAATGTCCCATTTTCCCATGTGGTCTGTGCTGGAGAATCCTCCTCTGGTTTCATCTGCTTACTCTCATCCACTCGAGATTCCACCCTGGGCTTTGGCTTTGTCACCACTGGCTCACACGTGCTCTCTAGCTCCTGGTTGGAGAAATCACCATAACAATAAGACAATTGGGTCTTTCTGCTTTCTAATACAAGCTTCATTATGTCACCAATTTCAGTAATTCCACCGTTGGTGCCTTTCCTCACCTGAAGCTTTGCATGGATCTCAGAGCTACGCACCACAGGGTCCTGCTCATGGCTGAGTTTGTCCTGTATGTTTTTCATGTTGGCCAGCCACTCCTGTGTTTCCTTCACACACTTACTTACTTTTTCCATGTCTTGTGTATCAATGTGGGTGTAGTTATCATCCTAGTCAACCAGACATGAATGGAATCATCAGGTCTAGTGAAAACATATTAAAAGTACTAACTTGAATTTCTGTTAAGTGACGTTTACATGGAAAAAACTTAATTAACTTTACATATTCAAATCATCTGAGATGATGAAGCTCTCACTCTGGCCCAAGAGTCTGCAGCCCACCTGGTATTTTAGCATTAGCTGATTGTAAAAATTCTTGTAAATATTTGCCCAGTACTACTTTTTGTATTCACAAGTATGCCTTTACCAGAGGATATAAGTGAATTTGTGAATGAGTTTAATGAAAGTCCTATAGGTATGAGAATAATAATAATAATAATAATAATAATAATCACAATAGCTAATTAGCCAATCACAATCTATTCTAAGAAACCCGAAGTTTGCAGAGTTCTGGAAAGCCACAGTAATGGGTTTGATAGCTGTATAATGCCTACTGTGGGAATAATATAGAAACCTTCAATTAAACATGACGTCCATATCAAATGCTAATGTGATGTCAGAAGCGTCTTCTTTAATGTCATTTATGGTGCGAAATGAGCGAGTTAAAAATATTTAATACAGAGAGGGAAAAAATAGGATAGATAAGGAAAACCAAATATATTTACCCCATTCCTGTAGTCCTCTATAATCTTCACATAAGACTGGGTTTTGGACGTGAGCTCTTCAAGCAGCTTAGGCCTCTGCTCTGCTTCCTCGTATCTTTCCTGAACAGGCATGCCTAGTTTCTGCAGAGCAAACAATTGGGTTTTTAACCACAGGGCTAAACCCATGTATGTGAAGCAGTGCTGGCTGACTGTCGGGACCAGCAGACTGAACTAGGCACTCACTGCTGCTGAAGGAGTTCAGAATTGGCAAACAGCCAGAGCATGCCTAATACAGAGACCACTGGACCAGTCAAATAATATATGTTGGTGTCAAGCAGAATCAATGTGTAATATTACATTGCTCAGCTTAAACTGCAGTCTCATTATCCAGCAGCCGAAAAAAGGATCAAGCGCTAGGCAGCATTTCCATTATTGAAGGTTAATGGGTGTGTCCATGCTAATGAATAATGGAAGGCTTACTTGTATTTCCGCCAGCTTGTCCACGTACACCTGTTTGTCCTGATCCTCTCCTTCATCGTATAGCCAGTCCTCTGTCAGACTCAGGAGCTGACAAAATTTGTCTTGATCCTGAAAAAAGGGGCCATTAGTGCCATACATTCACCCATCTTCAGGTCCCGAAGATACAGAAATAAATGAAATGGCACCAAACTATGCAATTCGAGGTAAAAAAAAAAAAAAGGAAACTGTTTATGTCCTATTAGAGATGCACCAAGAATATTAGGGAGAACAATGCAACGGTTGTGCATTGTTCATTATCAAATGTAAGTGCATTTAAAAACCATTAATTTATTGCCATTTACAAACAATGTAGGAAGAAATTCTGCTTTAAAATCTGATGAATGATTCGTATTCAGATTAAAATCAACTTAAAGAATTATATTTCTGTAATGCCATTCCCTGCAACTTTCCCTGCAGAAACACAGCAAACACCTGAGCACAGTGAGCCAGTTCATAACACATAATCGCAACCATTGTATATATTGATACTTATAAATATTTTAATGCCTACTAAGAAAACATATTTATGTTTTTATTTTTGCATTTATGATGTCATCTTTTTATGGGCCAGTACCCCATTGTGGTATCTTAAGAAGGAGATATGTTACCACTGCATTGAGAAACTTCTGGAAAGGTCCCTCCAGCTTGTGCCTGTAGTAGTATATGTATTCTTCTACTGCGTTTTTAGCATTGTTCCTCTCCTTCTCACGTTGATCTTGCAGTATCATTTCACCCTGAGGGGGGCGGACAAAAAATTGATATTCACTGTCATAGTTTGCAAACCTTTTCAGTCAGTTACGGATCTGTGTCCATATCTGAGAGGTTGTGGGTTCAAATGTCATGGCCAGCATATTAATTGTATCACCACTGCACGTTTGAGCAATGCCTATAATGCCAATTACTCCAAGGACTCTGGTTGACCCAGTGCTATGACCTCAGAAAAGTTTCCTCAACTGTATGTTGCTTTGAATAAAAGCATCTGCTAAATATCTCAATGTTTATCCATCCATTGTGTGCAACTTGTCTGGGTCTGGGTTGCAGGGGCAGCAGTTTGAGTAGAGATGTGCAGACCTTCCTCCCCATCCACTGGGGGAATACCAAGGCGTTCCCAGGTCCGCAAAGAAATATAACTCCAGTGTGTCCTACATCTGCCCTGGGTTCCCCTCCTGGTTGGACATGCTCGAAGCACCTCCCCAGGGAGGTGTCCAGGAGGCATCCTACATAGATGCCTGAATCATCTTTAATGACTCTTTTCGATGCAGAAGAGCGGCGGCTCTGCTTTGAGCTCCCCTGAATGCCTGAGCTCCTCACCCCGTCTCTAAGCCTGAGCAGCCCAGATAGCCTACGAAGGAAGCTCATTTCCATCACTTTTATCTCATTCTTTCAGTTGCTACCTAGAGCTTGTGATGATACAGTAGGTGAAGGTACAAACATAGATTGACTGGTAAATTGATAGCTCTGCCTTCCAACTCAACTCTTTCAAACCAAGGCAAGCCAGTTGCTATGTCTGCATAATTGCTGACACCAATCTGCTTGTCAATTTTCTGATCTATTCTTCCCTCACAAAAGACCCCAAGATGCCTGAACACCTCTGCTTGAGGCAGTAACTCATCCCCAACTGAGACAGGGCAATCCACCCTTTTCTGGTGGAGAACCATGGCCTCAGACTTAGAGATGCTGATCCTCATCCATCAGCCCAGTGTATGCTGCTGGTCACAGCTTGATGAAGCCAACAGGACCACATCATCAAATAGCTATACACATTTTCTATGACTGCCTTAGACTTTTGCACAGTACTTTCATATATAAGGCATTCTCCCTTGTTGCTCTCATCTAAAAGATCACAGGAGCTGACTGGCTATATTAGGGTCCATGCCACACCCAGCCCTCAGCTCAGACAGCTTTTATTTTCTTTAATACCGAAACATAGTAACAATACCTCCATCTGTGCATAAGTGTTCAAATATTCCTTTCCCAGCTGTTGCATCAGTTTCGCTTTGACAGGCAGACCAACATGCATGGTTTTCATCTTCGGCTTTTTGGCGTTGGGGGGCTGGTGAGCTTTCCACTCTCCATTAAGCTGCTCAGAAGAGAAAACAGATTGCCTGCCTTAATACTTTGCTCAGGTGGACAAAAAGGGGCATTAGCTAGACTGCTGGGGGAGCGATAACAAGAAATAATTGCAGTCACTTAATAATCAGGAGTAATCGGAGGGGTTTAGTATAGCAGTATAGCAGTACAGAGGAACCGGTGAGGGTTAGGGGTGGCAGGTGTGATAATGCAACAATTCACAAATAATACTTGGGCATCCTTAACCTCTACTTATAGCAGTCTGCTAACCTGAATGATAACATACATCTATTTATTTCCATTTTCTAAACAAACAGTACTGTACTTTGCATTTCAAATTGCTTTGTCATTTCCTATCTAGATCTTTTTATATACTATACAAACCATGAAAATTATGCCTCTGTGTCTACAGTTACTACTGGGAGCACTATGTTTTGTAAATTTAAATGCAAAATTAATGGCACTCAAAAGTTACTGCAAGAAACACGAGATTCCACAGTGACAAAGAGCTATCACATGAGTGAGGCTGGCTGCCAAGACAAAGATGCACGGCGTACCCAAGTCAAGACTTAAGATATGGTTTCATTTACACTAACAAATACAGCGGTATAAGATAAGTCCGAACTGAGTCCGTTCTGGACTCCGGATCGAATCCTTAACCTTGTGTGGGATCCCCATGTGATCAGCTGTTTCTGGTTGTTGTCATTAGTCCTTTGTATTAAGTCCGCCTTTCAATTTGTTTCCCCAGTCCGGTCATTGGGTGCGTTTGGCTTGCTTACAGTGCTGGCTTCAAGCAACGCATTCTGATCCTGACGCAATGCATTACGGTTAGATGCATTGCGACCTCTCACCTGGCTGCACAAACTGCCTTATTGGCTGAAGAGTTTAGTTACACGCATGACATATTTATGCCAGGCAGTTCTGATGCGTAATCTGCTATTTCTCCCGAATATCATGTAAAACAGTGAGAACTGGTTTTCAGTTAATTTACCTGGTGAAATAAAGTTTAAATAAATTACATAAATGCTCTAATAGTACACGTAAGTTAGTGGTTTATTTATTGTTAGTTACTGTAATGTTACGCTGCTTCAGTCTGTGAAGAAGACATTCAAGTAAAAATTGCATTGTTGTCTGTACATGACAATAAAAACTTTGAATCTGATCCATTGTTTATTTTTTATTATTACTCTGTATTCGTTAATTTGTTCGTGAATAGCAAACTTTTAAGGTTGTAACATTTGTACAACTATTACGTAACTTTTTGGTGAGCAATGGCTAACAAGAGAGATGTGCTGTGTGACTCATTTCCTGGCGTGTACAATTTATATTAGGTCAGCATTCACAGTTCGACTTCTGATATTCAGATCAATTTCTAGGTCAAACTGGTTTGTTCGACTTTCAAGAAATTCGAGTTCTAGTGAGTTTGAGAACATGTATGTATGTGTATGTATCACTAATATGTATATGTTATATCATTTTATGTGATCGAAATCCTTTTCAGTATTGTTTTTAACTTCCATGTTGTCTGCAAGTTTCTGTGATCTTTCGGCAACCCCCAAAATTGTTACTTTTTCACTTACACTTTGAGGACTGGCTTGGCTGTCACCTTTCTCCGCAGAGGGAGACTCTTGCTCCAACTGTTTTTCTATATCGTCAGACAACTGGGAGTCACCTTTCTCCTGTGTCTTGTCCTGGAAGCACAGTTCCAGGGCAAGAGGACTTTACAATCAGCCCCCTTTTCTTTAACAGCCCTGTTTTCATCTATTTTCCTCTAATACAAGAAATATACCACAAAAAGCAATATACCATGCAACGGTTGCAGAGTATTTAAAGGTATAGTGCTTACTTACTTTCTAGAAACAAACTGGAATTTATTTGAAAAGTGGCTTTTGCATTACAGTGCATTGCAAAAGTATTGAAGCCCCCTTACATGGATAGATTTGCCTGAATTGTGAATCGTGTCCTTGGTAAGGCAATGTTTTGCATCTTTGTCTTTTTCCTGTTTCATTTGGGCCTTCCAGAGCACTTATGCAAGGAGGATTTTTCAGTTATTAATTTTCTTTAAAATCTGTTAAAATTTGCTAACAAATAATTGATTTTGACTGAAAATGTATTGTGAGAAACCATGAGTTTTTAATAAAAATACATACAGGAAGAGGGGGCATGGTGGTGCAGTGGTTAGCACTGTTGCCTCACACCTCTGGGACTCGGGTTCTGGTCTCCTCCTGGGTTTCATGTGTGTGGAGTTTGCATGTTCTCCCCGTGTTGTCGTGGGGTTTCCTCCGGGTACTCCGGTTTCTCCCCACAGTCCAAAAACATGCTGAGGCTGATTGGAGTTGCCAAGATGCCCGTAGGTATGCATATGTGAGTGACTGGTGTGTGAGTGTGCCCTGCGATGGGCTGGCCCCTTGTCCAGGGTTGTTCCCTGCCTCGTGCCTGTTGCTTCTGGGTTAGGCTCCGCACTCCCCGCGACCCAGTAGGATAAGCGGTTTGGAAAATGGATGGATGGATACAGGAAGAGTATGTGTCATTTGTAATTTAGGCAAATGTGGTCATTTTAAGGGGGATTGAGTACTGTAAGACAGCTTATAAGTGTTGCATCTAATGAGAATATATTGGAAAGTTAATAAGTAGCAGAGACTGGACAGGTTCATTCCTCTACGAGTCTCCTGGTACCTGAGCATCGAGTTCATCAATTGCTTGCTGCTTGATGGCCTCTTCCATTTCGGCCCTGCAAGCCTTGTAGGCTTCCTCTTTCACTTTCTGCACTAGGGCAGCTGAGGACACACTAACAATCCCATTGGCATTAATCTGCACCTTCACCTTCACTTTTGATTGCTCTCCATCATCCTGGGTAGATACGTTTAGAACTGCAAATTCACCTGAGTAGGAGGAGAATCCCATTTAAAGATAATGAGCAGAGTATACATTTCCTGAGAAAATATTCTGACTACAGCTAAAAACAGAAGCTATGTGTGATACTTACCGATCTTTGACTCAGGGTATGGTAATGATGATGGGTCTGAATAGGACACTTCAAGAACAAAAGGATTTTTCCTATAGAATGTGATCATTTTGGAGAATGGAATCGCATGATTTTTCCCAAAGACTTCATGACATCTACATGGGGACCGAAGATAGTACAGTTAAAAATGTGCAGCTTAGCAAGCAACATTAAACAATCAACCACGTATTTAGGTTAGCCAGAACTGCAACTTTTGATCTTACCCTTTTAACTCATCTCCCTCGGTAGACCAGGAGAGGGATATTGGGAACGGGGTGACGTCTGTGATAGAAAATTCACGGACTTTAAATGCAGGTGAAAGCATGGCACACTGGATGGAGTAGAAAGACACAGTATTACCAACATGTGATCAGTGTCCATTCTGTCTTATATCATAGATTAAATTTTTTTTAAGAACATACATTGTGACTGTAGTAGAGCTTACTTGCAGAGCACAGCCCCTAGCCACTGCCTCATCCGCGTTTAACGTAGTGCTTACGTCCTTCCCAAAGAATTTGGCGATCTTTGCCCGGACAGCAGGGATGCGGGTGCCTCCCCCCACAATCTCTACAGCACTCACGTTCTGGACTTGCAGCTGAGCCTGCTCCATCACTGTCACCAGAGGAACTGTGACACGCTCGATCAAGTCCGCGCACAACTCCTCGAAACGGCTTCTGTGGGAATGCAGACAGAAAATGCTTGTCATGCTGGCCCAAAAAGGTTGTGAGACATCTTTTGATACAAATAATTTAATATGTACTAAAATGGCTCTGTGTGTACACTGGAGAAGGTGTGTGAGCGTGAATATGTGTAATGTTTTTGTAATGGTAATCTTCTGTAGTCCTGCTGCTAGGAACGATGTAGATTTTCTATTTAACATTCAACATTACATTAGCAAATGTACTTAGTTTTTGGTTTTATATACTACGTCTAAGTCCAACTATCGAAGCCAATCCATGGTAGGAATTTATATATTTTTAGTATTGATGTATTTTTTTTCACGCCATCATATTGTGAATATCATATTTGGAAAAGCGGTCCTGGTCTTATAGCTGAAGGTTGACGTTTCTTTATGTACTGGTTGCATAGTTAGATGTGTGTGATCATTTTAATTATGTGCATGTAAAGTCTATCATCATATGTTCCTTAGCTAGATAATATGGAGTTGCTCATACCGGTTCATCTTTCCTGAGACATCTTTCTCATCAATTAAACACTCAATATTAAGGGGAATGTCCATCGAGCTGCTACTCATCAGCTTCTTCAGCTTCTCACATTCCTGCTGCAGACGTAGCAGAGCTCGAACCCGTGACTTCACATCCAGTTTGTACTTAGCATTAATCTCTGTGCAGAAGTACTCCACCAGCCTCTGATCAAAGTCCCTACCACCTAAATGAGGATCGAATGCTGTTGCTAGAACCTGACAAGGACAAAGACCGATTTAGTAGCCGTTTCTTTCGAAATTCTAGACACTTATTTGTCCGCTGTTTACCTGTAGCTTTCCTTTTTTAAATGCACAGGCAGACACTTGAAAGGCTGAGTGGCCCATATCGACAAAAATCACAATTTTTGGTTTTTCATCTGGGGATGGAAGGTCATCCTTGTATATTCCATAATTTAAGGCGACTGGTCAGGGAAAGGAGAAGAGGGAAAATGTGTGACTTCAAAGTCACTATTGTGAAGTCACAATCACAAAAGCCAAACTTCTGAGTATAATACCTGCTGTGGTATCATTCAAAAGCCTCAGGCAATTTAATCCAGAAATCTGGACAGCATCCAGCACACGTCTCCTCTCTGTATCAGTGAAGAAGGTAGGAACCTTTGCATCACAAATAATTTGAATGTTAAAAAAAGATATTCATAATGCATCCAGAAATTTGTAATTCATATTTAGTCATTGTTTCCGTGGATATTAAAATAATAATTTGGACATAATTTAAAATCTTTGGAAATCAAATTTGTTTAATTGTATTCACTGATCCATTTCCATTCTAATAGCTGGATTAGCAAGTGAAGTGTAATAACTGCATCTGTCATGCATTTGTTCCATAAAATATTCCAGAACACTCACAGATATGACACAGTCTAGCACTTTCTTCTGTATATTAGCCTCAGCTGTATCTTTCAGCTTTGTCAGGAGCATGGCAGTAAGCTGCTCTATACTGAACTGGTGTTCCTTGTCCAGATACATGACCTAAAACAAAAACAAGACATTCAAAATACAGAAAGCCTTATTGCCACTTCCCACCTCTCTAAGTTTCCCCAGGAAAAAATAACGCAGGCTAACAATGACGTTTGGACAAAATTATACTCAAACACACGCAATATAATCCCAAGGCTAGGAAATACTTATTGGATATGATTTTACGCAGCATCTAGTTTTATGGATCTTAATGCGAAGCCATTTAGAAGAGAGGGCCTATGTAATTCATACATGCAAATGTTTCTTCTGTCCATAAATCCAGTTAACACCACATAAAGTCATGGGGCATCTCTTTGTACATTTGCAAATCAAAAGTAGAGTGAAATCAAACTGAAGTCAATCATACTGCTGCAGTGCTTGGATGTGCAGGCCTCTCCAGTAAAAAGGCTCACCTTGGCTCCAACTCTGCCATCGTTTACTGGGACCAAGTCATAGGGCACATTAACTCTCTCACTTTGCACAATGATGTCATCAAAAGACCGGCCATGAAATCTCTTGAAGTTGAACACAGTGTTCTTGGAATTCGTAATCAGCTTAAAAAAAATAAAAACCTTTAAGAAATGACCATACCGTATCCTGCTAATTATACATTTGGAGGGGCTATTAAAAGTTATCAGGAAAAGACTAGTCATTGTTTCTCTGTAAATACAAAAAAAAGTTGAACTCCATTTAATGAATTACTTTCATTATCAATTGGATCTAATTCCACCAGTTCTACAATAAAACCATGTATAAATTATACAATTTCCCAGTTAAAATAATACTCAAGATGAATATGCAGTTTCTGCATAGATTTATCATTACCTGATTTTTTGCTTCATTTCCAATGTTTCTGTTTTTGGAGCCAAAGGACACAACAGCCCTGTGGGAATTAACATAAATATTTTATGCATAATAATAAACTAAAACGAAATCCATAGATAAGTAATTCAGCCTGGCTTTGGTACATTGGCTTATATAAATCCACCTCCATACTCTTTGGTCACTACTAAACAGAAAATATGAATCATATCTTTTAAAAAGATGTGTGGAGAAAACTGGTTTTGTTTTAGCTTTAGGGAGTCAGATTTTCTCTAAACAAACTCATTAGCAGATGGTCCCACGGACATTTCACCATAATCTGGTATTTTCGCAAGGGACTTAAACTGCGGGTGTTTGCAGCAGAGCTGTGCACCCTTCAGAACTGAATTGAAAATGGCCCTAAAATTTCAATTCAATTCCTGAATTTGAATTGTGGTTCAAAGTAGGATGCAATCCAAATTAGAATTTAAGGTAGTAGAATTCAAATGGAATTCAAATATTGAGATACATAGTGTAGATGCAGTTGGAAACAATAAAGCTAAACATTTTAATATGAACTGCATATAAACATGTTAACGTCCATAGCATGTATTGAATGTTACAAAAATCTCATGTTTTTATATTGAAATGAATGTGACATTTCAAGAGTCACTTTTAAAACTGATATTTTGTGAACCATTGTGGATCTTCTCATAGGAAAATGACTGATTGTTCAACATAATCATATCCATTACTTTAGTTGTTATGTCTAAAAACTATATGTTTTTAGGAGGGACAGCCAAATCTGTTTTATTGCTGCTTATTTATGAAGTAAAGTCAGCTGAGTACCTGAATCTACTGAATGGCCAGGTTACACCTCCATCCATAAATGGATTTTTTTCTTTCCTGTTGGCATGGGTATATTCCAAGACAAGAATGCCAAGTTTCATTAGAAGGTTCGAATTGTCCAAGAGTGGTTCAGGGAGCATGAGGAATCATTTTCACGTATGACTTGGTCACCACAGAGTTGTGACCTTAACCTCATTAGAGCTCTTTGAGATGTGATAAAGGAGGTTTTATGGAGTGGTTCAACTCACTTGACAATACAGGATCTCAGGGGAAAAATGAATGCAAATGTGGATGAAAATAAGCTTGCATAAGCTTGTGGAAACAATGCCATGACAAGCATGTGCCATAATCAAAGCTAAAAGTGGTCCAACGAAAAATTCAAATGACAACTTTTTTTTTGGCCGGGCAGCGTATTTTACCATTCATAACTTGAACTGACTCCCTAAGGAGGTTATAAACGTAGGAAATGTTGCCACCTTCAAAACCTGGCTTACAACATTTCTTTTTTTTTTTTTACACAACATTTCTATTCCGTACCTATCCGCCTGTCGATGTCCCGCTCCATCCTTCCCTCAGTCGTGAACAAGACCCCGAGATACTTAAACTCCTCCACTTGGGTAAGGACCTCATCCCTGACCCGGAGAGAGCACTCCACCCCTAAGGACCATGGTCTCGGATTTGGAGGTGCTGATTCTCATTCCAGCCGCTTCACACTCAGCTGCAAACTGTCCCAG
>JABFEA020000039.1:15278922-15291951 GCA_019775915.2 Cyphomyrus plagiostoma | reverse complement strand
TTGGCACTAAGGGGCCTAAAGTGTGCCAAGAAAACATCCCCCACACCATTACACCACCACCACCAGCCTGCACAGTGCTAACAAGGCATGATGGATCCATGTTCTCATTCTGTTTACGCCAAATTCTGACTCTACCATTTGAATGGAGTGTGTACTAGCACCTGTACTCTGAAACATGATGGAAAACTCTTCAACATGAGGAGGCTGCAAGCAACCACCAAGCTTCACAGGCTGAAGGTCCTGGAGCTACAGTCTGCAGATGACTGTGCTCTTGTGTCTCACACCCCACAGGACCTCCAGACTGTAACCTTGAAGCAGCAGTGAAGGCATATAGCAGATTGGAGCTGACCGTCAACGTCGCCAAAACAATGGAGCACCAACATCTCATCCACATTACCTGTCTCTATTCTCTCTGGCAAAGAGCTGCCTGTAATTCAGACGTGTTCAGATACTTGGGGAGTATTCTCTCTCATGACAATAGCATTGACAACGAGGTCCAGAACCGAATCCATCAAGCATCAGCTGCTTCAGATCACGTGATCTGTTACTTTATGATTCTTGTAGTTCTTGTTTTATCTCATTTGTTTTCTGACCCCTCGTGGTCCTTTTGTTTTTATGTTCCCCCTCGTCCAGTGTGTTCAGTTTGTCCATAAAGCCCTGTTTTCTTGGAGCCATCAGTGGTTATTCCCCGTTTCCCCACCTGTGCCATAACACATTTTGCCGTTTTTGTGCTGTACAGTGCTGTGCGAATTGTTTGCTGTTGTACTGTGTCTTGAGATCTGAAGAAGTTATATGTGCATAAAAGTGCAGCTTTCTCTTGTAAGGGATGTTCACATACAGAGCCTTGCAATATCGAAACTGTGGTCTTTAACATCAATAAATATCAGTTTGCTAATGAAAAACGATCAGTGACAATGAGAAAATGAGAATTCAGAATTTTGGAGCTCAGCAGCATACTTGCCAATATCTAAGCACTTTGACTCATGGTTAATACGATGTTGATTGTACAATTGATTTTGGTGGCACATACTAATTCATTGATGGAATTATTTTTTTCAGACATGGCAACTGTTTTGGGTAAGTTACAGGCTTTTGCAGCTAAACCATAGTTTTGTGCTATATGCATGAAGTTTTTTTTAGAAATACTATTATAGTCTTGAGAATGCTAAATATGATATGTGAAATGTGCAAAAGCAATCGAGAAAAACTGTAACAAAGTCAAATTCTCAATAAAGCTGCTCTCATTTACACATTTCTGTTTCTGTAGTCAACGGAACGAGTATGAAATAGTGACAAACGCAAACTACACCAGCATTCACTTCTAAGCCATTTCCAAGCTGCTGCTCTGCACTGCTAAAATTCTGATTTTATAAGCGTGACGTCATCAAAAAAAAATCACCATACACATATTTTAAAGAAAATGATTGTGCTGTGATTACCACTAGGCCTATATTTACATGCAAAATGATCACTCTGTGATTTTTAAGTTTGTCCTAGAAGTTGTTAGATTTGTTGGTTGTCACTTTTTAGAAGAAAAAAAAAGTTGCTAAATTGGAAATACTGAGGGTGACTAAGTGAGGGTGGCTCTCAAATAGGTTTGCTTCATTGCATTTGATACCATGGTAATTAGGTGATGCTCACTGTTATCATGGTTTCTGCAACAGAAATTGATAGGGTTTACGCTACTAATTCTAAATTACTGACTAAACTTGCATACTCCTAGACCATCTAGATAGACCACAAGAAATGGCCAACATTTGGGTCATTCCATTTCAAATCATCACACTTTCAGACCTCATCGTCACCTATTCTAATGAAATTTGGCATGCTGCTTTGGTCACATGAGTAAGTCATGAAACTGAACCTGGGCATGTCTTGGATCAATACTGAGGGAGATTTCCACCCATCCATTATCCAACCCGCTTATCCTACTGGGTCGCGGGGGGTCTGGAGCCTATCCCGGAAGCAATGGGCACGAGGCAGGGAACAACCCTGGACAGGGGGCCAGCCCTTCGCAGGGCACACTCACACACCAACCACTCACACACGCACAATTTAGGAACTCCAATCAGCCTCAGTATGTCTTTGGACTGCAGGGGAAACCGGAGTACCCGGAGGAAACCCCATGATGACACAGGGAGAACATGCAAACTCCACACACATGTAACCCAGGCGGACACTAGAACCCAGGTCCCAGAGGTGTGAGGTAACAGTGCTAACCACTGCACCACCATGCCACCCTGAGGGAGATTTAAGCAAACAAATTTTAACTTTTTTCAGGGGGGACTATGACGGGCTATATTTACCTTAATGTAAGCTGCACAAAAATGGTCTTCATATTATTTTAAAGCTATTGTCCAGCTCTATATATTGAACAAATAATATGCCATCTCCATATGTAATAACTGATTAAAATATTTTAAAAAATGAATACCAAAAATACACATAATTCAAAATTGATTAATTTTTTACTAAAACTAGCTCATAATGTCATGAACATCTCCAGATAATTTGGTCTTTGAGTTGTTGCTGAAATATGATTACTTATCTGAAATGTGTAATGCTGTTAGCAGTAGCTGAATAGCAGTTAGTGATCAATGCATGGTACAGGGTTATTTTTCATGACAACTACAACTATTGCCAGAACTAGCTGTGGGAAAATTTTTAAATTACTATGAAAAATGAATAAAAAGACAACATTGCCAAACTGGAAAAAGGAGAATTGATGGTACAATCAGAATAGTTTATTTTCTTCTTTAGTTTACACTTTTGACTAGACATTGGGCTACTAAAAAGGGCCTTCATTTGTCAAAAACCGGAAAAAGTAACAAACATAAACTAGATAGGCCTTTATGCTGCTAAGGCAAGGAAAGAATTTCAACATTGGTGTAATAATCCATCCATCCATCCATCCATCCATTGTCCAAACCGCTTATCCTACTGGGTTGTGGGGGGTCCGGAGCCTATCCCAGAGGCAATGGGCACGAGGCAGGGAACAACCCTGGATGGGGAGCCAGCCCATCGCAGGGCACACTCACACACCAGTCACGCACACAGGCACACCTATGGGAAATTTGGCAACTCCAATCAGCCTCAGCATGTTTTTGGACTGCGGGGGGAAACCGGAGTACCCGGAGGAAACCCCACGACGACACGGGGAGAACATGCAAACTCCACACACATGGTGGAGACCAGAACCTGGGTCCCAGAGGTGTGAGGCAACAGTGCTAACCACTGCACCACCATGCCACCCCTCGTGTAATAATACATAAGTTATATACAAGCAGTACCATTTAAAGGGAAGGTACGAATGTAAGAACATACAATTGCTGTATTCTCAATTTATAGTCCATCAGAGCCTTTGATGCAGTTATTGTGTTGGCTTGAAATTGTGTCCTGCTGTTGTCACAGGCTCAGCTACTAAAACCACATCCTGATGATCCATAATAAGTCTATCAGGATGGCATGGGAATGAACAGGATGGAGGTGGTCCATGAGAATGTAAGAAATTCAGTCTCAACTCTCCAGTGCTAGACATAGTTTTGTCAACACATCCTAGCCACCAATTATCATCACATGCAGTGCATGTCATTTTAAAATATATTGATCAGTTATTACATAGTAATTATTCATATGAGGATGGTATATTATTTGTTCAATCTATAGAGCTGGACAATAGCTTCAAAACAATATGAGGGCCATTTCTGTGCAGCTTACATTAATGTAAATATAGCCAGTCAAAGTCATTGTCCCCTCCCAAAAGCGTCAAAACTTTGTTCATTTAAATCTCCTTCAATATTGATCCCATACTCGCCCGATTTCAGTTTCATGAGTTACTCATGTGACCAAATCAGCATGCCAAGTTTCGTTAAAATCCATGACGATGAGGTCGAAAGTGTGAGGATTTGACATTGAATGACCCGCTTGATTGATTGAAAATAAAAATGACATTACTTTCTTTTTGGTCTTTACCTTTCTAAACATGATGCGATACGCAATAAACATTATTTCAAAAGCGGCCACTGGAAATTTGTGGATGAATCAGCATGAGCGCTAATATTAAGATACACTTTTATTTATTGACATATATGTTAATCTGATGAATATTATGTATGAATATTATATTTTAATATTACTACATTTACATCAATATTATTTAGCTTGCTATATTCCATGCACGATTATATGATTTACTTTAGTCTGTTTACTTTAAGGTAGGCTACATATCGCACAGGAATCCCATAGAACTATTCAGTCATACCTATTATGGCTTACAAATGAAATATGTCACAAGATAAAAAATACACTGATAACTCATTTAATTGTATAAGATATAATTTACAAATTAATTGACAGTAAAGATGTAATAGTGACATCCATGACAAAGCAAAAAAAAAAAAAACTTACGGCGTGCATCTGTCTGTAAATTCATTTGCCACCGTTTCAATTCCTCCACCTTTGACTACAGCAATGTAATTGTTCTGAAATCCAATATCAAATCCAACAGCTGCCATATTTTAACTCCATCCAAGTAATCTGGATTGTCAACGAGTACACTGGTTTTGTTTTGTTTTTTCGGATGAGGATATTCCTTCAGCACTCTGTAATCAGAGGTTTGGGTTCCTCCTCTAACCATTTATATGAACTTCTTAGAAATTTCCCGAACCTTGCAGAAGTCGCTTGAATCTCCATGAATATGCGGCCGCTGCTTTATTTCTAGATCTTTCGGAGCAGTGAGAAAGTAACAGGGACAGTACAGTGTGGCTGGTATTTTTCCGTTGTTGCTTTGGCAACAAGACGCCCGAATTTGCGCAGTTCTACTGCGCAGGCGTCATTCATATTATTTCGGAGTTGTGTTTTGTACAGAAAACGGATTAAAATCTAGCCGTGGTCTAAATTGGCAGTATTTATGAGGTATGGGAAAATGCAGGCTGTGGCTCGAAAGAAAACTATGGATGACTCCAAAATTTACCAGAAGCTGGTATTTTCGTAGTGTTGTATAATAGGCTATGCGATGAGCCCGAAACGCAGTGCTTCCGAAACTTTTGCTTCCGAAAGTTCCAGGGTTTATGTTCTAATATTTCTTTTCAAATGCTTAAGTAAGCAAAAGGTAAGTAGCGAAGTCGGTCAGCATAAACGGAGCATAAACATCGCTGACAGGCACGTCGTGATAACTAGACGCAACACGCGTCGCCGTCATAAGTTGGACGGCCGTCGCACAGTTGGGTCGGTAGAGGGCGTGCCCGTGCCCGTGCCGTGCCGGCGCGGCGGCAGGTGGCGCCAGCTCGCGGTCAGAGTGTGGTTCCGCGGGAACGCTCCACACTGAACGTGTCTTTTTCCTAATCGGGGGCTGACACGTCGCCGGCTCACACCATGATCCCCCGTAACTACCCCGTCGGGAGCAAAGTGGCTTTTTTTTTGGTTTTCCTCTTTTCCTGTAAGTACTGCTCCAGTTCCTGTTCTCATCGGTAGTTTTTTTTATCATTGTCATTTATCATTTTTTTTGTTAAATCGCAGAGCTGCCAAAAATCGGGAAAAGTAGACGTGCTTGAAAGTGTATGGCTGTAGCTGCCGGTTTTATGGCTGTAAGAGCCTGGGAATTTCGGGGAAGTCTGAGGAGGTGGCGGGCTGATTTAGCAGAGCGTGGAAGCGGGACTTCGGTCACAGAAACCTCGGGTGGATGAAAGGCTGTGCGCTCTTAGTTCACAACAGGCCGGTCTTTGCGGCTTTTTAATGCCCCTGTTATCTTTGCATACTCTCTTCGTCAGTAGACGCTTGCACAGAAGTTTCCGTTTCGGCTTTATGTTGAGACATTTGACGTAGTTTTGACACTTCTACTTAACTTGCTGCGAAGGAAACGACGAAAAATATCAAAATGTAGGGAAAATGTCGAGTAGTGTTCTAGTGTAAAGCAGTTATCTACTATTATGCCGCTGAGAATTAAGCGAATTAAATTTGTAATTATCACGTAAAATGTGTCCGGCTGCGGGTTTGCGATTTTCTTGGGCAAAATTGTCGGTTATATTGAAATGTAACCGATGTGAAGTGTTAGATCCGTTTTTATGGGTTATATTCTTTTAGAAAGAAGTTAGGACTTAAGGTGTTTGTATAGGATGTTTTATTTGTATTGACATTTTCACCAAGATGCACAATAACGGGAGTTTGAAATATGTAAGGCAGGTTTAGTATCGCTAACTTTTAATCTACAGCGTTTCATAATACATGTACTTGCCTAACGATTCATGTACCAGCGCTGAGAAAGTTGTTGGGAAAAACGTATTCAATTTTTTGGAAATTTTTTGCGGGGCCTCAATTACGTATTGAAAGATTGTCGTTTTATTCGCCGTTTTTAACTGCCTGACAGACGGTCAGTATAAATCACATTGCAACCTGTCATCTCCGTTAAACAGTAATTTTAGGAAGAGCATTATTTTTCTCCCTCCTCAGCTTCATCGATTGTTCCAGTGCAGTTGGGGTTGCATATGTGAGCCAGATCAGTGGTCTGGTTATTTTTCACTTAATTATGATACGTCTGCCTGCGATACGAAAACATTTAACAAATCTGACCTTAATCCACCTTTTGGATTATGACAGTATGTTAATCTCTCTTTTTTTGTACAAGATAGAGCGGAAATTAAACCGAGCCGTCTTTGCTATTTTCATCTTGGATCTCAATGTTAATTTGAACGGACGTAACGATTTTTGAAATTCAATTACACTGTCATGAAATATTAAACTTAATTTTGGATGGAAAGGAAAGCAGATCAGGTTCTCTCTATGCGGTGTTACCAATTTTTAATTACAGTAGTCGTATTTAAAGGCACATTGGTTTAATCGTATTTAAATTTAAAAGGTAGCTAATTCTGTCCCTGGTGCTATTTTAAAAGGAATAAAATCACCCACAACCACTATTATACAGTTTTTTGGAGCCCATTTGTTTCAAGACCAGTTTATTCTTCCTAAGGCTTAATTGATGTTTTCCTCAAACGTTTGCAATGCTAGGCCTAGATATTTAACCAAACAACCCAAAACGCAGGAGTAGATGGAGACGTGAGTTTGGAGATAAGACATGAAGCATTAATATGGTGATCCTTAAATGAGACCTTGGAGGACTGAATGCTCTTCCTGCAGACTATGTTTAGAAATCCCTATTGCAGACCAGATCTCGCTTATAACCTAACACAAAATCCAATGCTTTTTAATGCAGAGAGAATTAAAATTATTGTGACTGTCTCCATGCAGGGTTTTGTATTTAATTACTTTTGGCACTGACCTATTTCGCACTACCTGAATACCTGAATACGGTGTCTAAAAGCCTCCCCCCTCGCTTTTTGCTCTGTATTTTGTATATTTTAACCTGTCAGGGCCCTCTCGATGCCTCATTTGTAACCGGAAGAATAGGGCACATCTCATCTACTTTACATTCAATGAAAAGGCAGGATGTGTCCTCTGCAGTGGTCTGTCACCCCCCCCCCCCCCCAAAAAATATTTTTAAATAACAGGGATGAGTGCTGCGTGTCCAATGCCAGGCTCTGGAGTTAAATGTATGGGTTAAACTGCAATGGGGGGGGGGGGGCACACCAAAAAAGAGATTTAAGGGTAAAAAAATGCTGCTGGCAAAAATGTATTGGGGAGGGTTACTCAAAAATTACACCCTCTCCGCCTTTCATCTGAACATTTCTTTCGAGGACATCTGCTCATTGAGACAGAAGTGATCGTGACACAGATTATTAAAATATTATTTAATGGGCATGTGTTAACAAAATGAAGATATGCTCTTTGGGGAGAATATCTCAATGTAACAGGTTCTACTGTCGTCCACTGATGCATCTCTCAGACCTGCTAACTGTGCATTGAACTGGGATTTGTACTGAAAATTATTATATTTTTTTGTCTCGTTCTGCTTCTGTTACTTCCCCTGCATATAACCTCAAAAGACGTTGCTGTTTTTTTTTTTAATTGGAACAAATTGTTCCTGTGAAAATAACTCAAACCCCTGTTCATTTTTTTCATGATTAACTAGCAATTTTACTGCAGTGAAAAAAAAATCTTTGGCAAGGTGTTTTTCAGCCATTAAGACATTGACAGCCGATGAAATATGGAATCTGTAGGATGCCTGTTTGCAAGGTCTGCCTGCAGATGTTCTAAAATGACTACCCTGCCATTCTCTGGGGAAGTCAGCTCATCTTATCTGGCGCATGAAACAGCAGGGCACTAATGTTCACTGCTTTAGCGATTCTCTTGGCACTGGCCAGAGTTACAATGAGCACTCGTACAGGGTCATGCAAGTCTGTTTATTGGAATCTTTAGTGTTCACATTTTGTAAAGGGGATGAATTTAGCTCAGACTATTTGCAGAGCTGTTTTAGTGCTGCAGTGTGTTGTACCGAATGTTAGTTTGTTCAGTAGTTTTTTTTTTTGTGGGTGCTATTCTGTTATGAGAAGGATCTACTCATCCCAGCTCTGTCAAGGAGGTAGGAATGAAATGCTTAGGATTATTTTTGTGGTTAAATTAATTTCCTGTTTGCTATGATGATTGGTGAATGTTTCCTCCCCTATGGAGTCGCCAGAAATGTGTTTCTAGGATGCTCCTGCATAATGGCTTTCTGTGATCCTACCAACCCCTGGTGGCAGGTCAAATGCAGCCTCTGTCCAGAAAGCTAAAGGCAGCATTTCATTCTAGCACTGAATTCCTGTATCACTTGAGATTTACTGGAAGGTTTAAGTGAAAGTTTATTGAAAGTTAAGAGAGAGGACATTTAATATAGGTGATGGGGGGACACTGCACCCTAATTCATGTTCATTTTCTTGCTAAAGTTACGAATTAAACAGCACAGAGGCCTGTACAATTTTGACTATATCCTCTTACTTGTGGTCTGTGAAGGCCGACTGAAAGAATTGTTCTTAAACTGTAGGTGTTTTGTATCTATTTTTTAATAATTGTGCATCAATGCTTTTTCTGTATGCATACTTAAGTCTAATTTATTATTCATGTGGCTGCATTCACTTTCATTAAATTTGTTTACATGGATTTCCTCCTGCTGGCTGGATAAGCAGCTTGGTGGCGGCTAGAGTGCAGAGGTTGTTTGCTCTTCAGATGTCTCCATTATTGTATTATGCTGTGCATTGCTGTCTGTCATTTGTACCCATGGCTTAAAGAAAAAGCTGGGGAAAGTGAGTCTGTGATTTGCCCAAATGTAAGTCTCAGCTGCTGTGTGTGTGTGTGTAAGAGAGAGACAGTGAATAAATAAAAGTATGATGCTCTCAAGATGGGAATCTGAATGCAGTCCAGGCCCTTGCAGGTCTTAGCATCTCCACCATCCATATCAGAAGCTGTACACTGTGCTCACTCTATTTTTTTTAAATCCAAGTACGTAATACCTGAAGGTGCACTTACTTAAGAATATCTGTATAATAAAAAAATTTGATGCACACAGACTATAAAACTCGATCAACAAAGTTTGCTCCATTTTAGAGAATGTGCAGAGACGGACAACTCGATGGCCTATCGGGCAGAGGTTTACTAAACACCAGCACAATAGCCAATCACAAGCAATGTAATTTTGCCCATCCTACCTTAAAGAATCGCAATGGGTGTGTTCGACTTGGGCTTAGGTCTGTCTGCAGCTGACGCGACAGAGTGCAATCTGACTGCAGCTGCACGGGTGAAGTATAAACTGACTGCAGCCAAGTTGGACAATTTCTTCTCCTTGTAGTCTGTGAGACTTGACTGCAATGGCAGCACTGTCAGAAGGGTGTAGATAAATCAACCAACCAACTTCTGATACAAACTGTTAGCAGTGAATAAAACTATTGTGTATAGTGGCTCTGTGTAAAAAGAGAGCTGTCAGGAAAAAGATCAAATGCATGTATTTCAAGGATTCAAAAGTCTTTTATCAAAGGATTCAAAGTTTTTATTGTCATGTACAGGGTACAATGCAATTCTTACTTGAATGTCTTTTTTACAGACTGGACGATTAAACGAATAAAGCAGTGCAACATTACAGTAACTAACAATAAATAAACCACTAACTGTATTGTTAGAGCATTTATGTAACTTATTTTAACTTTTTTACCAGGTAAATGAACTGAAAATCACTTGTAACTGCTTTACGTTCTTTTCGGGAAAAATATAACATTGGAACTTCCTGGGATACAAACGCCATGAGTGTGACTAAAATCTTCAGCCAATAAGTTGTTTTGTTATGGAGGCGGTTCTAATTTGTGCTGCACGTTCTGTCTCAAGTTGTCTTGCTCTCGCAAGGATTTTGTACCGTGTGACATGGTGACGCGTGGTGACGTTTTGCAGCACTGGACAAAAATATCTAACCATGATTTGGCATTGTGTTTCAAAGTGTTTTTTTTTTTTTTTTTTTTTTGGTTTAGATACTTTTCTACCTCGTCGTTTTTAAGAGACCAAGAATAGAAGAAGATACTTGTTACAGTCAGTTCTGTCCTGCTTTATTTTATGTTTGCCCTTTAACATATTTACAGTGCTATACAGTTTTGCACATTGTTACATTATTATATTACTAATACTTGAAAATCAATAACCTTTTATAATTTTAAAAGAATTTTCTATGTAAACAGTAAAATAAGTATTTTACTAATATTGTTTTAATGCATTCATTCTAGTTGTAAGAATAGGGTTATTTATTATTTTGATTATTACATTATTACATGGAACAGCATTGTGAAACTATAATATTGATAATTATCTATCGGTCAATGCAGGAAAAAATATTGTGAATTTGTGAATCTATTTGCCAGCTCTAATTGTCTTGTTTATTTAATAAAATCCTTATTTGCATTTTTCACCTAGTGGGGTTGAACCGTAGACGGTATACATTGCGGTATATGATTTGATCTGTAAATTTCAATATAACTCTTTTTGAAAGAGTAACATGTGTCCATAGCAAAAGCATTGCAGCAGGAAGTTGTATAAAACTTAACACATTTCAAAGTAGTGATGAACGTAGAATATTTATTGTGCAAATCTGCAATTATAGAAAAAATATGAAAACATTTCATGTAACTTCACTGGTTTTATTTTATATAAAAACACAGGTTAGTTTTGTAAACTGTATAGGTAAGCAGAGAACAAGACACAGAACTAGACTGGTGTCATATAATTCCATCTATATTAGTATGACCATCTCTCCCATGAAGGTTCTGCCAGGCAGAGTCCTGCACGGGTTCGGGTACCCGATGGGTGACCTGTAAATTTTGTTGAAACGGGTGAAAAATATCAGGTCGGGTCAGACGCAGGAGAGCTAAATTGCGGTTTTCAAAACATCATGTGCCAACAAAAAATACCCTACAGGGCTATATTTTAGTGACAAAATCCCTGCATTCAAGATGATAAAACATAACATCCATATCAGTTCATGCCTGCACGCGCAGTCCCGGAAAATTCTCCCACTTTCATTTTCAAAAACGCATGCGATCTCCTCCAGTTGTTTGAAATGGATGCTGTAGTAGTCATCTGAGGCCATCAACTGTGGACAATATCCTTTTTTTTGCACAGTAATATAAAGCACCGCACCCAACGTTAGTCTTCGCCTTCGCGTAGGAATTCCAATCGGGTAATCAAAGGAAAATGGACAGTGCACGTAGGTAGCCTATAAAACCCAATACTGTGCAGGGTAGCCTAATGTACATTTTATAGAATATTAGTTTTATTAAAATATTTAATTCTAAGCTGGTAAGGCTATGTGTGGGCATGGCATGTCAGGGGTTCGGTGCTTTGTGGATCAGGTGGCGGCCAAGGGAGGCCCTGGCGGTCCAATCCCCGGCTGACAAAACTGGCTTTCAGGACATGGAATGTCACCCCTCTGGTGTGGAAGGAGCCTGCGCTTGTGTGTGAGGTTGAGAGATATTGACTAGATATAGTCAGGCTCACCTAGCGTGGGTTCTGGAACCAATCTCCTGGAGAGGGGCTGGACATTCTTTTTTTCTGGAGTTGCGGCGGGTGAGAGACACCGGGCTGGGGTGGGGCTACTGGAGTTTATCCCGGTGAACAAGAGGCCTGTTTCCCTACACCTTTGGGTCGGGGATAGGTCTGTCATATGCGCTTATGCGCCGAATGTCGGTTCAGAGTACCCGGCCTTCTTGGATTCCCTTAGCGGTATGCTGGTTAGCGTGCCACGAGGGGATTACATCGTTTTGCTGGGGGACTTCAATGCTCACGTGGGTAATGACAGTGTGACCTAGAGGGGGGTGCTTGGGAGGAATGGCCTCCCTGATCTGAACCAGAGTGCTGTTCTGTTATTGGACTTCTGTGCAATGCATGGTTTGTCCATAACGAACACCATGTTGGAGTATAAGGGTGTCCATTAGTGGACATGGTACGAACATGCCTGGGGATACAGGTTGATGATCGATTTCATAATCGTATCATCTGATCTGCGGCCTTCCGTCTTGGATCCTCGGGTAAAGAGAGGGGCAGAGCTGTCAACTGATCACCACCTGTTGGCTCAGGTGGCGGGGAGGAAGCCGGCCGGACCTGGTAGGCCCAAGTACATAGTGAGGGTCTGCTGGGAACGTCTGGCAGAGGCTACTGTTTGCCAGAGCTTTAACCCATACCTCCGGAAGAATTCGAACTGCATATCGGGGGAGGTTGGGGACATTGAGTCTGAAAGGACACTGTTCCGGACCTCCATTGTGGAAGCAGCCATAAGGAGTTGTGGCTGCAGGGTGGTCGGTGCCAGTCGTGGCGGTAACTCCGTACACGATGGTGGACACCTGAAGTGAGGGGGGCTGTCAAGCTGAAGAAGGAGGCTTACCGGGAATTATTAGCCTGGGGGTCTTCGGAGGCAGCGGACTGGTACTGGCAGGCCAGGCGGAATGCGGCTAGATCGGACGCAGAAGCAAAAACCCGGGCTCGGTGAGGCCATGGAAAGTAACTTTCAATCGGCCTCAAAAAGGTTCTGGCAAACCATCCGGGATATCAGGAGGGGGAAGCAGCTCCTGGTTCCTACTATTTATAGTGGGGAGGGGATGCTGTTGACCTCACCTGGGGACATAACCT
>JABFEA020000039.1:15260436-15277991 GCA_019775915.2 Cyphomyrus plagiostoma | reverse complement strand
ACTATGTCTCTCGGCTGGCCTGGGAACGCCTCGGAATTCCCCCAGAGGAGCTGGAGGAAGTGGCCGGGGAGAGGGAATTCTGGGTTTCCCTGCTGCGACTGCTGCCCCCGCAACCCAACCTCGGATGAGCGGAAGCTGATGGATGGATGGATGGATGGAAGTTGAGAATGTCAAGTGCATTTTCAACTGCTGATTATTTTTTTTATTATTATTCAGGTGAATATTTAGCTTCAAATTTCATTTTTAGCTCTTAAAAAATACTACGAAGGTTTGGACCTTGATGACCTCATATCTGGCCCTGATTGGGAGTGCTCCCAGATGAAGACCTACCCATTCAAGATGAACTCTCAGACAAGCTGGCACAGGACAACACACACATCCAGATGGGAACTGTAACTCAAAGTGATTGAGTTGTGATTCAACTGAGTGTGAGAGGCCTACGAACAAACAGATGGACGATCTTCCCGGTGTCTTTCATGTTCATTTGTAAAGGACCTGCTTGCTCAATATCTCTTTCCAGCAGCCTATTTGCCCTCCAAAGCTGTCCAATAGCATTATACCGGCAGGGCAGCTGGGAGATTTTTTTAAGTAAAGTCACTTCAAGAGGACACCCCAGGAAAATTATTTTCTGCTTTGTGAGGAGAGAGAAGTATATTTGCATATCAATTCAGATAATGTTTTGCAATATTTCGAGAGTTATGGCCAAGATCAAGACAAAATGCGCTCAAGACGAGGCTGAGATCAGGTCAAGTGGTCACGAGACCAAGACTGGTTCTCAAGAAGTATAACTGATCTATATAAATTCATTTTAATGGATGGAAAACGTTTGTTTTTGTGTCTATATCAGTCCAAATTCTTTTGTTATTTTTTGACACTGAAGTGCTGCCATCTATATAATTGTTTTATCCTGGTCAGACTCGCAGAGCGGCCAATCTGCTGCAGAAAACATACCTGCACACTATGGGCAATTTATAGATGGATGGATCTTTGGGCTGTGGGAGGAAGTCTGCACTACATGGCACGACTGCAAAGTGCTCACATACACTGTACTGTATTGTACAGGCAGTCCCCCGGCTATGGATGAGATCCGTTTCCTTTAGATAGGTAACTTGGAAACAGGTACACGTGGTTCTCATTTAACGTCGGTTAGTCAGATGTTTGTTGTGGCATACAGTATATATTTTACTTTTCCATGCATAAAAACTTAAATTCTTTGAAATGTATTAAAACCTCATAATACAATAATAAAATAATAAATAAAAACTACTCTCTGCTGTACTGTACCTGAAGCCGACGAACTACTGAGCCGTGCAGTGTTTTCATGAGCATCACAAAGTGGTGTGTGTGTTCGTTATTATAAACCACTGTATTGAACTCAATGTTTTAATACTCTGGGCTTTTTTGGCAGTCTGTTCTAAAGTATGAGTTGTCTGTAAATCTGACGTCTTGATCCGGGAACTCCTGCATATCAACTCAAGCTAACGTAAAGGAGTTTACAGGAATTTAAAAATGTGTAAATAGTAAATGCACAGTGCAATAGTGGTGAGTGGCTGTTTAGTGAATCTTGTCAGCCCCATTGTTTGGCCTTGTTGCTTTGCAGTTGTGGAGTGAGTGTCAATAAGAAAACAATCCGCAGCCCATGGTTTGAGTGAAGTCACCGCTGGGTTCCAGCTTATCGACTCCGAATTTCCCCAAGGGGGCCTCATCTCCCTCTCCTATGTCCCCGGAAATCAATGCCAGCTGAATCAGACTGGGTCTCACCATGCTGTAATTGCAAACTGTTTTGGGTTGGGGGGGGGGTGTGTGGCAGTCCTCCAGATTCAGTCTCAGCCCTCTGATTGAAAAGAGGAGCAGGTCGGGATCTCAGATCTCCGTCGCTTGCAGTTTAACATTGACGCCAGCCAGTGACATTTCATTTAGCTCAGAACAGTCCAGGAGCTGCCCCATGGAGATCTGACACAGCTCCTCGCCCCTGGTGTTTTATTACAGCTGCTCTGTCATTAATCCCCATCAAGGGCACTATGCTTTCGGACTGCTCTGTGGCTGTTGACAGTCAGGTGCTGAGTTGGAGATAGAAACTGTAATTCTTCCTTAAAACCTCATTGTATTTTAATATATGTCCATGACAAGTTACGGCGTGTGGCTCAGAAGGGTAGTGGGCTAGTAAACGGAAGGTTGCTGGTTCAGATGCTGTGCTTGATAGAGGGATTTCTCCATTGGGCCCTTGAGCAAGACCCCCAGTTGCTCCTGGGCCTGGCTGACCCCGCATTGGATAAAAGCATCTGCTTAATGAACATATACGTACCAAGCTCACTGTGGGGCACTTTATGCAGCTGATCTAGAGACATTATGGAAATGCACTGTTCCCCTGGGTTCGCTTATTTAGAGGTTAACTATCAGTTCCTTTCATTGTAATTAATGAATTTTCAGGTCCCATGATTGAGCCCGGCACTGATTCCACTCACTTGCTGTGTCTGATTCTCTTGCAGTGCCTCTCAGCTTCAGCACTGGAGCCCTGCAGGAAGGCAGCTCACAGGTGAGAAACTCCATCACTGCTTATCTGTAAGCTTGTTACCAGAGGGACAGAAAGTTGGTATTTGCTTGTTCCCATGATTTCACATTAATCTCCTCAGCAATGTGAATTACAGTTTGTGTGCAGTGTGCAGATTAGATGGATTCTTTAGCTCACTGCCTTGAACGTGGTTGTGGTTTTGTTTTTGTTTCTGCACGTTATTAAAATATAATTAGAGATCATCTGTGAATACTGTCACTGTTAAGTTACAATGTGTTTTTCTAATTAGGTATTAGCATACTGGTACAGATGTGTCAGGGATTTTTGCAGTTATGTGCTTCGTTATTTTCAGGTGATACAGGGGGAAAAAACACACCTTAGTCATGTCTAATACACTCAAGCTTAATGTTTTCACTTCAAAGTGCTCGGCCTCGACAGAACCTCTTCTTTCCTCCCGCCTCGTGTTCCCAGGGCCGAGCAGCGTTTTCATCAGCCTCCGCGGGATGAGATTAATGCTCGACCTTCCCAACCTTTGTGAGCCGAGCCCTCTGGCAGCACAGGCATGTGAAGAGAGCTTCTGCGCTTGTTCTGCCACATTAATGGTTTTCTAAAAGCAGCAGCTTAGCCGGCGTCCTTCGGGGGAGCTCTCCTTCCCGTTAGTAAATCTGTACGCTGTGATTCACGTTCAGCTGCTGACCGCAAACAGGCCTGCGTAAATGAGGAAACCTTCATAGGCGCTCTAGTCAGACCTGGTGCTTTCAAATCAATTGGCAGGAGACGGAGAAAAGGCCTCATGACGTATTTGGCCAGAATGTAGTGAGAAAATGCTGCTTGTCCCACTGGCAGACAGAGAATGTGACCACAGGGGAACTGGGCACTGCCACTTCTGTCAGTGGGAAGCCACTTTTAATGCCGAAATGCCTTTTTTTATGCTTTGAGGTTAATTACCTCTAACGAGCTGCCGTGTCTTGTGCTTGGCCTGGCTGCAAAAGTGAGAGCCCACAGTAACGCAGGGCAAAGATGGTAAAACACAAAGGTCCCAGGTGGCTGCTGTAGGTTGGAGCTGTAGGTAGTAGAGGCTGTGCTCAGCTGTGCGACGGTTCTTGCACAACTGACCATTTTCTCTAAAACCTACCTGGTAATGATATCAACATTAAAATGCTTTTCTCATAGCTCCAGGGAGGCCAAGAACCGAATTGTCATTAGAAGAGAAATTGGGACAAAGTATCTGTAGCGGGGGTTTTCAGAAACCCTTTTCTTCACGGCCCTTATTCTTGTTTCGAGCTGCCTTCCTCCACCTCTCCTGCCTTGTGTTGAGCCACGTGAGAGGCACACTTCTGCCGCAGGTCACCCGCCCGCTATTACTAACCCGCTATGATAATGGGAGTTGGAAATTTCCATTTTATGAGGATTAGGAATATTTTCAATAAGAATCAACCCGCAGAGTGGTCAGTTCTCAGTGGAAATTTCAGCTGTATCAAATAATGTGGCACAGTTGTGTATATTTGATGAAACCAAATTCAAGTATATGGGGAAATACCTATGACCCCCTGTTCCAACCCCCCCCAAAACTTATTTTTGAGATAAGATTGGAATTTCACCATCCAGGCATGCGAGACATGGGCCCTGTAGTAGCAGAGTAAATTTGGAGATCGGGATATTAGCCGCGCTTCACATGACAAGACCCTGAAGGCCCAGAGCAACTAGTGAGTGCTGTCAGCAGGCTGCCCAGTAGGGGCCGACGGAAACTGGGATTGGGAGCTGTGGCAGTGTGAGGACCCACACACTGGCTCTCACATAAACTGCAGCCTTCCAGCCTGAAACAGCAGCAAATAGGGAGCAGACAAGGCTGCGTTGCTGCCTTGGTCAGCGAAAGAAACTTCCGGTGATCTTTCCTGTCTGTAGCTGTACATTCTTTGCGGCATCCTTTAAACTTGCAAGAGCGGACTGGTCATGTTTTATTCGCTGCCACATTTGTTTCAGCCTTCTGGGAAAGTCGGAGCCCTTTGGAGCTGATGATCTATTTTTTTTCAGGTACGATGGGCCGGTTGCAAAAGTCACTTGCCTGTTGGCATCCTGCTTGGTCTGGGCTTTGTCTGTGCGCACAGTTGACAGTCAGATTGAGAGTATTTGCAAACTCCATAAGATCCTTGAGCTTTGCGACAAAGGCAGAGTGGCAAGTTCCAAAATCACCAGATGCTTGTTTGTGTAGTACCTTCCAAAATAGCCACATTAGCCTCCAGCTAGGTATGTATTTATTTATTTTCAAAGGCCAAATTGTTGGAGGACAGTGTGGTGGCTTACCATCGCTGCCCTCGATTTCTGCTGCGGCCCACTGCTGTGTGTGTAGGGTCTATTGCCCACTGGCGTAGGACCCTCCCTCTTTTGATAGATGTGCCGTCAGTCTGATTTGGTCATTTGTCCTTATTTTGTGAATGTATATCTATGATAGGTTGGTGTTCCTTCATTTCCCCAAATGCACTCATTAATTACAAAGACTGCTGGGAATGGATGGAAGGGCCATGCTTTGGCAGATGTGTATGGATGTGCTGCTTTCAGTGGGTGTGGCTTTCCTGGACGTCTCGCAGCCGTCCCTCACACGCCTCTGGCTCTTAAATTATAAATAAGCAGACTGCATGGGCTTTGCTTTTGCCCAGTGAGGTTCTGCGTAACTACACAACTCGTTCCAAGATGGGTTTGATGGGTGGATGTGAAGAATGTTGTATCGCAGAATAAGACGCATCATACGTTTATGAATTGGGGTTCTGGCCGTCTCTCATCTGTCTGGCGGCACCTTCAAAAGGCACCGGACCTGCATTCACGCCTGGTGTTGCGTGTTCGGCCAGCTTCAGAGACAGGAGCTGCTGAGGTTTGCTGTGCTGCCCTTTATTCCATGTCTGGTCACCACTCCCAGTGGATGCTTATGTGCCCAGTGCCCCTCCCCCACACTTATTAAATGAACCACTCTTATTTATTTTATTTGTTTATTGGTGTAATTTATTTATTTATTTGAAAAGTGCTTCTTTTGCAGTCTGGTTATCACAGTGGTTCTTAATTCACTTGAGTTTGTTTCATAATGAATGTAACTGTTTTAGTGTCTTATGTATTATGTAAGGGACCCTACAGTTTCTGCTCTGAGCTGAGATACCTGTTCACCTCAGTTGTATGTGTTTAGACCATTCGAGGAATGCAGGGCACCCCACAGGAATAGAACTTTCATAGCCCATCCACATCACAAGAGGTGTGAAGTCACCGCACTGCCCAGCATGTGTTCAATATTAACACCATTCTTATTAGCTGCCTGGAACAGCCTGGTGTTTTTTTGGCAGATCCAGGATACTCTGGAGGGATTCAACTTGTCACCATCACTGCTCTTGCAAAGTTGAATGGATGGATAGATTTATTTATCTATTTTTAGCTTGATGCTTATTTAGTGACTGGAGAGGCAGGTAATTATTATCCAGTTATTTGGGGGTAATGTCTTGTTTTTGACCTGCATTTAAGCATAAAATTTTAGCAATTTGTATTTCTTTTTTGGCCGCTACCTGCCATACTTGCAGACCAGTCTATGTGGATGCATTCTCTGCAGGTCGTATTTAGGTTGTTTCTGGTTGGCGCTGAGAGATGTGCCACTGCACATCACCTCAATGTGGTCGTAGAGAGATGCATCCCTCCCCTTTATCTAAGTTCGAAGCATGTAGCAGTACACAATGTCTCACTGGGGACACAATCGATGGCCTTAGTAGGAAACATGCATGCTGACACTGCACCTTATGCTCTGTCTTAATGGGTCCCCATTCTCATCTATTGTCCGTGGTGTCAACTGCAGGTGACAAAATCAGTCATTTGCTCGTTTGCATATAATCCATACACACTCGTAGTAATTTAAGCAGCACTTAGAGTGCCAAAGCAATGTAATCAGTGGTCATTGTCAATGACTGACTGGAAAAATCCTCGTTTTGGGTTACCCAAACATTGATTTAAATCTCACTCTGGTCACAGTAAATCTCACTCTGATGGCAGTAAGACTTATTATGTATGTTCATGCATACACATGTTCACACATAGGGAATTATATGTCTGGGTGTCAATGCCTGTCATACACACAATAGATTCATACACAGTGGTGACATACAATGCAGCTGATATGTACAGTTGTTTGACTGGTGCAGATTAAGTGTGTGTGTTTGTGAATATCCCCTTTTTTTGGCGTTTCAGTCTGGGTGAACTGTTGCTGTCACCATGACCCAGTAAACATGCCGGTGTAGTAAGACGTATGGCTGAGAGAAGCAGTTTTATGAATATTTAGTTTGTGGAATTTGGGGGGATTAAAGGGTCCCGCTGTGCCACTGGGCCCCAGAGGCAGCTTGTCACCTTGGTGGAAATGCGTGACGCAGTTAGTGCGCTTACAGCCTACGCCCCCTCTGTGCTTCTGACTTTACTCTAGGGGTCAGGTGTTTACAACCGCACCTGGGTTTGTAATCGCAACATGCAGCATGGTTTGTTACTGCGGCATTTCTGTGAAGTTTAAGCTGACTGCCTGTGCTTCCCACCTCCCTGAGGTCTTGTCAGCCTGTCCCTTATACCAACCTGAGGAAGCCGTCCTACTCAGAACTCAGATGAACAATGACAGGCACAGAAACCGGCAAACAGGAGGAATGCTGTCCGACTACATGGGTCATTATTTGTGCATGTTGCTCAATGGAAGTGTCTGCTCTCCAGATCTTGCATCTAATTTTCCTTTTTCTTGTTGAATTACATTATTTGACCACCAGTATTTTTTTTTCCTCTTGCCCAAAGTATGCTGGTATGACTTGGCTCTTCAAACTGCCCACAACGATTGTCATTTTATGATGATGTGCGATTTTTAATGAATTATGAATTAATGGAGTGTCAAACTGCTCAGTTGAAATCTTAGACTGACAAGTGTTTTACTGAGGGGCACCTTTTAAGCTATTTGCCTCATCTAAGCTTCATGATGACTGTTCTAAAAAAATAATAATTTGCTTTAATCACGGTCTAGCAACAGTTGATGGCTTCTCTGTTAAAATTATTGCTGTCTTTGACAATCATGCTTTATTGTGCAGTAGAGTTGGTAATAAGTGGAGTGGGGGGTTCTTGTTACTTGGGACGTTTTTGTAGCTCTGTGAGTGACTTGACGTGCATTTTCTCAAACTTTTGGTCTCTGTTATACATCACCTGCTCATTAAATAAATGGTACTGATGCAATCTTAAAAGATATTGTGAAGTTTTTCCTTAAGATATTTATTTCCCAACCTGAAGCCCCTGGATGGCTGTGTACATCAGTTTGACATACAGAAAATCTGGGGAATCTGTGTAGAGAACAGTTTTAGACTTGTAACATCTCCTTCCTTTTTCAGATCCAGGCCGCAGATCGAGGCTCCCAGGAGAGGCGAATCCGTGAGTCTGTGTACATACATCATTCATCGCTCTGCTTGTGTTCTGTTTATTCATCCTGCCGCATATTCTCCAAGCATCCTCCATAGCCAATAGTATAATTTAACTGGTGATCAAGTGCATAAATTTAATAAGCTACCGTTATCTTTATTAAAACTAATTGAGTTTTGAAGGAATTTTTCAGGGTTGTGAATGAGTTATTTTCCCCCCTCCGTGGCGATTTTGCTGGCATACTGTAGCTATGAGTTTCCATTCTTATACCTTTAGTTGTTTGCTGTAAGAACAAACATACTGCAAACATAACGGTGTGTCATGGGAGCTCTGTGTCATTTTATTACCTTGAGATAAGTGTTTTATGAGACCGGTATAAAAGTTGCATGTGTTGTTTTATGTTGCTTAAATGTACAGGCTTTGTGTGTTTTGGCTCATGAGTGAATTTGTGAGGCGTGTGTTGTGGCCCTCGGCCATGCGCTTACATTGGCTCACGCCGTCCAGCAGGGGCATCCAGCCATCTGTGTGCACTGGTGCACGTGGCCCCACTTCTGTCTCCCTGGTTTATTCCCCAGGCACTCTCTTGTCGCACACGCGGTCCCGTCATTCGCTGCAGTCTTGTTACCTCTGTAGACACGGATGCCTTTGGTGCTGCATTTCCAAACGAGTGTGATCCAGCATGACGCCTGCTCGCACGAGGATCATGCCGCTTTGCCGCTCGCCCCGCCACGCTCCACCGGCTTTATCAATGGGGCTGTGACCTCAGTTGGCGGGAGAACAGCCAGCTTAGAAATGCTTTGAATAAGTCATCTTGCACACCGACTCATGTCATTTTGAAATGTTCTTTCTGGATAGGGAAATTGTCCTTTTGTATTGGAACCGAAATGCCTTAATGTCAAACACCATTGGAGACCTAAAACCCCATAGAAAATATGGGAGAAAAATATTAGTTTCGCAACGACCTGGTGAACCTGAGCCCTACTGTGGCTGTACCTCTTCAGAGCAAAATGTTCCAAGAAGGATAAGGATGAAATCTATTTTCTGTTCATCAGCATACCACAAAATCAATTTACTCTGGGTTATCTGGATCTGGTTTCGGCCCCTCTGCTCAAGAGTAGATTTCATCGCTATGGTTCCCGGCCAACGAAGCAACCATTCACAATTGCAGCCAGCCAGAGAGGGAGGGAGGGAGTGTGGGCTGACGATGCCTCACGCCTGGGCATGGGCCGCAAACCACGGCAGAGATGTCGCCTAAGCTTGTAAGCTTCTTCGTTATCCTCTCAGCTGGGTTGCCACAGAAACAAAAGCTGAAGGAGCATGGTGCTTCAGTGCACGCTTGTCCTGCCTGAGACTGTCTCTGCAGAGAAGCCCAGAGACTCTCACATGTTTTGTCTATTGTGAAATCCTAACCGGGCCACAGTGAACCTGTGTACACTGTGGGAGCAAGTAGCCGGAGTTTTGCTTTTCTCCCAGGCAAAACCTGTTGGAAATTTAGCTCAGATTCCAACAAAGCTTGAAGATTTCTATGGTTGGTGGGGGGCTTTAGCCTGGCAGTTATGTTTTGAAGTGTAAATAAAATTATCAGGTGAGTAAAAAAGCGAGCAGGTGTTATATTTGAAAAAATTTAACAGTATACGGTATTTTTCTTATGTTGTATGATGAGTTAAGGCAAAACTCACCCCATACTCCTGTGGGGCACAGAGATTTTAAATATTTTATGAAACATACATTTCCTGTTTTCTAAACCAATTCGGAGCTGTTGTATTATGGGTATAATGCCTTGACTGGGGATTCTGGTGGTCTGGAGCAAATCCCCTGAGGCGCTGGGTGTGTAAAGCGAGATGCCAATAGTTCAACTCAGGATGCAAAGGCAAGGACGTGCTCTGGGGTCGTGTGGAGGAGATACTATCTATCAGACTGCATTCCAGCCTCGTGAAGCTAATGTATGCGGAGCATCTGTTTGGAAAACACCGGAGGGGGTGCTATTAGGAAATTAATGTATAGGCAAACAAACTGCCTACAATCAAAGCAATTCTTATTTTTATCTCCCCATTACCTGCGGAGGAAAGACGTGTAATTTTGAGGAGTCCCTGCTTCGGTATTTTTTCGCATCTTTGTGAAGTAGAATTCCATTTTAATGCTGGTGGTCTTTATTTTTATTTTAAGTCATTTTGCCACTGCGGTGTCGGTTTCCAGTGGCCAGTGGTGGCCCGACAAAAGAAGGGTGATAATTTTCAAAGCTTCTTTATTTGTAATGTAAGTGTTTTATCAAAGGCATGGAAGGCTGGCCTTTGTGGTCAGTCTCTCGCTGTGGCAGAAAGCCTCCCCATTAGGGAGGTATTCTGAGTGAATATAGATCTATATTGACAGTGATGTGTCCCATTACCTTAATAATGCATTCTTGAACAACTGGCAGCAATGTTCTCTTTCGGCTTTGCGATAGCGTGGAACGTTTTTGCAGCAGAATGATGCTGCCTGACTGATGCGTGTCTCTTATGAAAGGTAGAGGGTGGGGCCCTAAAGACGTCAGTTGTGAGAGACACGCACTGACGTGGGATGTGCTGCTAGGGCCAGGAACAGGCACAGCAACAACAAGAAGTTATGATGGTGTTTTGCGTTGCCACGGCAACTTATCAGCAGCCACCCCACCCCCCTCCAATGGCTACAGATAGTCCAATTAAATGAAACCCAGATGGCGGTGATTGGGCTGATGTCTTTATTAGGGGAAAGGCTTCACTGGGAGGATTCAGGGCTGGGTAGAAAGCTTGTAGGCATCCATCCATCCATAATTCCCAGAAAGGTATCTGTTTTATCTATGTCTGAGCCTTGAGCCCATTTTAGTTTTTGATGTTAAATAGAGTGAAGCCCTTTATTTTTGGGTAACCTTACAATTTTTCGCATCTTTTCTGCCCTTGTGACTGTCCTCTGTCACAGAAAAAAAGTCTAGTGAATGAACGAAGAGACCAGTTTATGGGCCGAGAGCATGAGGTCCTTAGAAGCTCTTTCTGATTTGGAGTACAACAGAGAACAAAGGTGCACTGCTGTCCTAGATTCGTGATCTGGCTGTGCGCCAACCTATTAGAAAGGCCACAAAGGAACCTCCGGGAACGTGCTGACAGAAGCCGCACTGAAGGCCAACAGACGGGGGCTGCTCACTCCGTTGGGGTTGGGAGGGGGGTATTACGGTGTACCGTGCATCTTCATTGAGGGTCTGTGGGCTCCCTTCAGCCGGCTGCCATGTGTCAGCCCCGCCCCTGCTCCCATGCTTCACATCTAGTGACTCGGCTGACCTTTCATTCACCCTTTCAGCCCAGGAACGCCGACATGCTTCTTGAATCCAGGCCATCCTGCTTTCTCAACCCCTAAGTCATCCACACACGTCTCCCAGAGCTTAGACCCGTCTGATTTCTGCGATATTCACCTCTCTAAAGGGCAGTGTAACGTTTAAACTGTATTGACTGGATTGAGCATTTGAGTCTGTTTTTAAAGTTTAATTGGCTTCAGGTCTTGAATAATTGTTGGGGGGGGGGGGGTCACCTCTCTCCTGGTATGAATCGTGTGTTTGATTATTTCTGTCAGAGTTGGAACTCTGATGAAAACGTCTCAAACTATTTTGTTGTCTGAGTTTCCCCTGTGACGTAATTTCAGCATAGGTTAAGGTTACTTTATTGTCATCAACGGCTTTATACAAGTACAAAGTATGATGAGACATGGTTCCGGAGCAACATCTAGTAACACTGAACATCACATACAACAGGGCAAAAAGGTGCAAACAGGCAACACAATAAATGCACGGAGCAAGCATGGTGGCTTACACACTCAACAGTAATTCTATTTTATTAATCTTTAAAAAATGTTTATTTTGTTAAATGTATTAAGTTATAAATTGCACGTGTTTCATTTAGAGAATCATGACCGTAAACTGAATCCTAGCATGCAATATCAGATTTTTACCAGACTTGTTAGTGTCTCTGGTTTGTTTGTAGTTTTTTGCCTCTCGAAAAAAGAATATCGCTATCAATGTATTAAAATATTTTATAAAGCCTTTGTGGTTTGACTAGTCTGTTTGTCTTGTTTGTTTGTCTCTCTGAAAAAATAATCTCACTCAAAATCTGCTAAAATATAAAGCGACAATACACAGCAGCGTTTTCATGGAGGCAGGCATGTTTGTTCTGAGACGTGGTAGCTCGAACGGGAGATTGTCAGACGTGGTCATTCCTCCAAGAGAAAAACAAACTCCCCATTATTACCTGTTACTGGCGTTATCTTATGGGACTGCAGTGACCTGAGGGATCTGGACCTGCTGCTGAAGTCTTCATCTCTAAAGGAGGCTCTGGGTGGGTTTGTATTTCTCCAAAGGGAGACCTTTTCCATATGCTTCCCGAAGAGGTTGGGAAGCATCCACACTGACCTTTCCAGCTTACAACTCAGAAGTTAGAAAGCGCAGAGCTCACAGAAGCACGGACCAGTCGCCCGTGCAATTAGGCGGGTTTATTAATATGAGGGTATGTTTGGCCTGGGGAGCTGAACCGCAGCTGTGGCACGCCGGCTCGCCTTACAGCAGGCAGCGCTCCGTGAATACCAATCGCAGCGGAGCGCGTCTAATCCGCTTTTGCGATGGAATCTCCCCGCCGGGCGTCACAGCTCATTGGCGGCTGGTAATATCGATTCTTGCGGGCATGACTCGGAGCCTCACGTGTGTATGAGCTCTGGGAAGATGCTGCCTCTCACTGACATGGGTGGTAACGACTACTCTGGCACTGTGAAGTCCATTTTAGATGGTTTCATGCACGGGGGATCACGCCGTAGCTCCATGCAGTGTGGCCAGATTTGTCCCGAGATGGTCAGCATTTATGGCGGTGGCGCTGGATCGGCTTACGGAAATGGCTTGTTGACATCCTCCCTCAGTCTTGGCCGATTGCTCACCACAAAGCCCTCCGCTGCCTCCGTGAAGGTCTCCTTCAAATGAACAGACTCAGCCCAGAGTCCGATCTCCTGCAGTGTTAAATCGCCACTAGTAGTGGGTGTGGGTACCAAACAGGAGCCGCAGAAGTTAGCCAGGTTGGATGCTGTAGAGTGTTTCCTTACTAAGGTCCAGCAGGGGTTGTGATATTGCTGTGCTGTTTGGACTAATGTTCTTTATTTACATTATAAGAGCTTCTCTGTCTGTATGGAGTATGTGTGACCCATTAGAGTAAAAGTGTGTGAGTCTCTGGATGGTAAGACTGCATTCAGGCATCATATTAGCTCACAATGCATCTGCCCTTCACTTGCATATGGATTTTTAGCAAAAGTATGCTGACAATGGCTGCAAGGTTATCAGACCTGGTGCAGTGACAGCCCTTTGTGCTATAGGTTAGCTTTTTCAAAATTAAGTGACATCACTATAAACTAACAAAATTTCTCCAAGGACATTTTTTTAGTGTATATTCAAAATGCGAAAAACCAAGCATGAAAAAATCTTGAGTTCTGGTATGTTTTCTTTTTTTTTTCTTCTCTCTATTCACTGCGGGCTACATCTTCCAGTGCCGATTGTTGGTGTCATCTGCAGTTATATTATCACATGAGGTATTTAACCAGGGTCGCTTTGGTAAATATCTTACCATGGAGACACTTTAGATGTAGACCGGAGCGTGAAATTGTAACCTGAATAAAATTGCTTATGATCAAAACATCTGCTGGCAGAATAATGAATAATGCGGCAATTAGAATGAGATGTAAAGCGGGGAGAGCAGCTGTTAGTGATGTCAGGCGGGCACCCTTACGAGTGACGAGGACCGTGTGTGTGGCAGTGTCGTGGGGAGTGAGCTTGGGCAGAGCATACCTGCAGGTTCTCTTTTTTTATCCTGTGACATTCTGGCTTTAATAACATCATAGGAAGCCTCCCATGTACATTTCTTAAATAATAGATTTTAAAGGAGAAAATGCCATTGGAGCCGCTACTCCTCTGAGACTTTGTTTTTCTCCCAGCTCCCCCTGGAGAGACGTATCACACATTAATTTGTGCTTTTGCTGGCAGGTGTGACCCCATGTGTAATATAACAAAGGCTCATGCTGTGAGTGACAGCTGCTTTGATTATTGCCTGTATGAGTATTTGTCTCTCTTTCAAAGGTGCTTAGATGAAGGGTGTACAGAGATCTTGGATTCCACTGTTGATATGCATCAATTGATTTTATAATGTATTGATTTTGAAACTGACAGGTTAGTTCATGGTTTCATTAAAATGCCTTAATATGATATCGGTAGGTAAATGCTTAGTGGAGCAAGACTAAGTGGCTGGATGTGGAAGGAGATCATTTGGTAAGACCTGCAGTGACCTGCAGTGAGCTGCGACCTGTATTTCCTTATACCTCAGTCAACCATTAGATCTCTGGAATTCTAGAGGCCAGCCCCTATGGAATGCAGTGTCCAGGACATATTGATAAACTAACATGACAGACACACCAGTTATATAACCAGTGGGCATTCTGACACAATAAATCATCCTCCAAGCAGAGTGTCCAGCATCAGGGGGCTCATTCTCACTCGCTCTCTCTCTCTCAAAAAAAAATAAAAAAATTTGCCGTGATTTAAATTCGTGGCCAAGGGTCCTCGCAGGAAGTGCGATGAAATCCTCTTCTGTTTGTCATTGAGAAATGCCCGGGGCGTATCTGGCTGTGAACGAACCATCCCTAATCGCTGCTGTGTTCCCCAATTGATTTATCGATTGCTTTCTTTGCCCACCGAGGCTGGGGGGGAGGGTACTGGCTGCAGAACTCCAGCAAGACCGTCATCAAGGGGGTGAGCAAGGGGGTGCCCCACGCCGGACATTCCCACATTGCCACCAGCACCTTTTGCTGTCAATGATTAATGGGAGCCCATTAATCTGGGGGTCTGGCTGGTGAGCTTGCTTTTAATGAGGCTTCCTTTTCATTACGTATTTGTAACTGTCTGTTTTTCGTGATCCAGCACTGGGCGAGGATTGCATGCATAACTGGAGACAGTCACTGGGCCTCCCCAGCACGCCGGTCTTCCTGTGAATTTCGCTGTCCCCTCCTCATTTGGGGTGACATTGGGGCCCGAGGCAGCTTGGGGGGGTGGAGGTGATGGACATTAGTTCCTGGCTATGACTGTACCCGATCACTTTGGTGGCCTGTAGGAACATGTGCAGGCTCAGAAACAGCAGAGCAGGTCAGATTACTAGTTCTTGTGCCTCTCCTCTGTGCTGCCAGTGTGGACTCGCTATTCCATGTTTATGGTATATTATTAAATATGGTCATTTAGTTCCAAATTCAGCTTATTTTTAAAAATTACATGCAGCATAAGCAGTCTGTCACTATGGAGGAGCTGCTACTGTTTATGCTCGGTGTGAGAGAAGTGAACTCGCACGTGCTTTTTTTGTCACCCTTGCAGCGTTTTGCACTTCAGCATTCCCACTTACTGCCTCCCTGGCTAAAAACTCCACATGACTGCTGGAAAACGAATGGAGCTTATAGGGTTTTAACGAGAGGGTTTAATTACCTCGAGCAGTGTGACGGACCATTCCAAATGGCTATGTGCTTTGGAAATCTCCTTCAGTTTCTTGCGGTGAGATGATCTGTCGCATAACATGAAGATGTCACGCCAAGTGTTAATCACCCCTAAGTTCTGTGTGCTTCATTATGCAGTTTTATGTGGTTAACTGTGGAGATGTTATCCGGGAATTCATCCATCAGTTCTTGGAGACTGCAATAACAGCAGCATGAAAGCAGTTCTACAAACACTATGAAGGATATTTTTTGTGGCAGTGGGTTTGTGGTTCATTATTCTGTGGTTCAGTACAGGGGCATGAGCATGGAAACGCCTCTTAACTGCTCTGCCCCCTACTGCCCATTATACTTCAGTGTAAAGTGTAAATTAGTCTCTCTCCCTGGGTAGGACAGTTCTTGGCCAGCAGGCCCCCTTGGCTGACAGTAATGAGGGTTAACCCTGCAGTAAGAAGACAAGGGGCCTCAGGCACAGTCCTGGTGTTGAAATAATTATGGAGCCATTGTGCTGAGCTGCCAGTCATTCACACTCTCCTGGTGCCCACTTTTGACACTTACACCTTCTAGTGGATAGTGGTGAAACCAGCACACTGGCACTGGTGAATAAAACAATCATGCACCTTAACTCTTCTGTGCTTTTCAAAAAACCTTTTCAAGGAATTGCCCCCTTCCCCCACCCCCATTCGCATTGAATTGTTTCTCTGTTCTGTTTGTTGAGGCATCTATCGAGGTCAGATGCATGCTTTCACTCTGCCTTGGGCATCTTGTCAGAGACCGGATTCCGATCTCTGGTGTGACGCCTTTGTGTGTCAGATCTAAATTGTGCTCGTCCTTCCAGTAATTAAGGTTGATAATATGCTCCTCCATCCTGTGTTTCAGGCTCACAGGAAGTGGTGTTTGTCATTCTGAGCCAGCAGAACTCATTCCACGTGGAGCGGGCTCACAAACGCAAGGCCAGTCTCATTCAGCAGGCAGAGAACATCAGACAGGTATGCTATCCCCTGCGGGTCTCATCAGCGTTCAGACCACATGCTCTGTGAATTTCTCCAAAGTATCAGGGCCATTTATTAATGCGCGCCGCCCCAGGTGCCAGAGCAAGTAACTGCAATGATCTATAGCAGATTTTCCAAAATGCCGCACAGAAGCAGCTTGTCACACAATCTCCCACATCTCAGCACTGCCTAAGGACTTATCCCAGGCTCAGGTTGCCTTTTCTCATCATAAGTACAGCCACAAGAACCAGACAGAAGCACCTGTCCGCAGTTATGTGTCTGGTCTGAACAGCTGATTCCATCATCAATCTGTGTTGTAATGTTTCAAAACATCAGAAGGATGTTTCCTGTTTATTTCCAACAAGATTTTTCTGATTCTGCAGCAGTTTTTTTTGTGTGATGCAGCAGGAAGCATGCTGAGCGCACATAGGCCATTAAACAGTGTTACTCATCATAATACTGCATTTATTTTGTCTGAAGGCTGTTCCAGCCAGTACTGACCTTTTTTTTTTTTTTTTTTTACTTTGAACTGGTCTAATTGCTATTGAGGAAAAGTTCCAAAATATTTGGCTATCTTGTGTCTGCGTGTAATCAAAGTCACCAAGGAGTTGTAGAGACATTTTTCTTTTTAATAGTGTGAACAGTACTAAGTGGTTTAAAAGTAAATTGTCATTTAATCTTTAAATGATGCTATTCACATACAGCACCACTAGATGCCACTATTGAACTAACTGTATCCAAGCTATTCTTGTTTAGGAAAACTAAATATGTTTTAACATTGCATATGACCAAACAGGGTCCAGTTTTTTGGCCTATATTTGTATCCATATATAATATTTTGTGGAAATCTATATTTACAGAATACTGGAGTTTCCAACTTAACATTATTACCATTGCATTGCTTGGCTGACATTTTTGTTCATGATGAAAGTTTACATTTTATTCCACATATACATTATTCATTTACCATAAATTGATGAAACATCAAACTCATAACAGCTCTTGCAGTCCTGTAATTATAATGACTAAGTAATAAAACCGGGGCGGCATGGTGGTGCGGTGGTTAGCACTATTGCCTCACACCTCTGGGACCCGGGTTCTGGTCTCCGCCTGGGTTTCATGTGTGTGGAGTTTGC
>JABFEA020000039.1:15247871-15257876 GCA_019775915.2 Cyphomyrus plagiostoma | reverse complement strand
TGTTGAATGACAGAGCCTCATTTACTTTTTGTTTTGGGATTCTACGCATTTTAACTCTTGAGGACAATCATAGCAATGAAGTTGCACTTTTGACACTATATCTGATGTCTGCAGCCATTTTTTAAGTGCATTGGGGGAAAAAATCGAATCGAAACTCGAATTTTTCTTTAAAAATCGAAGATTTTTTTTTTTTAGGCAAAATCGCCCAGCCCTAACGTAAGCCAGGCCTGCACCATCTCTTAGCACTAGTCTGTGGCCGGCGCGTTGGAAATCACACGCTGTCAAACATATCGACAGATTTAAAACCACCTTTTATTGTCCTGCTTAAAACGCTGAAAAATAGCGAAAGGACTGAATGATAAATATGAATATTGAGCAGCGAGCGTGGCAGTAATACCAGAAAAGCTGCCCTGAGGCTTAAAGCAGAAGCTGGGATGGGGATGACAAGCACCTCGGCTGTGGAATAGGAGCACCTTTCAAACGTGTGCTGGCAACCAGAGGGCGGCTGACTGACTCATTTATTTTTAAAGACTGTCCTGTGGGGGGTTTATTACATGAAAGGATTTGAATATGTCAGTTGTGTTCCTGTCATTCTTTTCTCCCGCGCTCATTTTACATATTTCAATTGGGCTTTAAGAAGTGCTTTTGTCACATGGTTTACAATGTCAACATATACTTTTGTTTCTTTTTATTTAAGTCTTGTAAATTTGTTGGCATAATGTCAGTGGACAAATTATAGCAGATGTTATATGGTGTTGGGAACAGGGAAACAGAACTATAGCAAAACTGACTTAGTTGACAGAAGGAAAAGATTCCTATTGTCAAAGCTTTGTGATCTTACAAATGCTACTATGCTATACATATCCTTTGCTGTAATTCCAGAAAAGCAGGATTTTTCAATAACGCTTTACTTAAGGCCATGTTTTTAGTAATTTATAAACACATTCACAACAAATAAAATGCATTCATAAATCATTATAAACATGGCTATAAATATTTATCAAAAAGTATAACACATTATAGTCGTGTTTTATGCATTGTGACTGCTTCATGAAGCTGTCATCTAAAATGGATATTTTATAATTCAGTGCAAAGCATACTTAATATTTATACCAACCATTATAATGCAATATAAAGGTATATGTAATGCATTATAGATGAGTTTTATAAGCTTTAATGCATAATACACATTGCTATAATGTTACTCATTTTTATAAATATTTATAGTCATGTGTATAATGCTTTATAAATTTTTAAATTATGTCTTGCCTCCGGATTAGCTAGGCTGCCTGACAGCCGTGTCTTCTCTGCTTGCTGGTGACATCACTGGTCTGTGTAGATGGTTTAAACTGCTTGCTGGTGATACCACTGGTCTGTGTAGGTGGTTTAAGCTGCTTGCTGGGGACACCACTGGTCTGTGTAGGTGGTTTAAGCTGCTTGCTGGGGACACCACTGGTCTGTGTAGGTGGTTTAAACTGCTTGCTGGTGACACCACTGGTCTGTGTAGGTGGTTTAAGCTGCTTGCTGGTGCCTCAGTAGCAGTTTTTGATGATTTAGCCCCAGTCTGGGACCCGAAAGAGCCTGCGTGTCCCAAATTTCAATCCACAGTGCAGTGGCAGAACGTCCCCTCCGGTATCTTTTCTACGAATATGGCGAATACAGAGTTTCTTATTTGACAGTATCCTCCCACAGGCCCTTCAGGAGTGTTGATGGGAAACTTCAGCAAAGAGCCACTCCAGGCACTGGAGGAGAATTCACTGCGGTTTTACTCTGACTCCTGATTCTCACTGGCAGCTGACAGGTGAAATGCTGCCTGTGTTAGGAATTAGTTAAAATTTGTTAAAATCTGTTTACTGCCAAGCCAAAGCAAGGCTGAATATTCCAAGGGAGAAGCTAGTATGGTACTCAGGCTGTCTAAAGATTCTTTTTGACAGAAAAAGACTGAAAGATGCGTAGAGTTTGATTGCTACCTAGTAGAGTTGCTGGAATACTTTCATGCTTATTGTATCTAGAAATCACCGTAGTGCTTTTGTTGTGATGTGTGTCTGACTCTCTCACAAAGGAAATTCTGCTGTTTTTCTTTTTTTACCACCTTAATAAAATTCTATCAAAAAGTATATTCATCTGAGAAAAACCCCGTTCCCTCTCCAATCTGGGCCGGTCTCATCCTCTATTACTGCTGGCCCTAGCATTGTGGAGAGGGTTTCTATGATGACAGTATCCATTTTTCTGTGCAATACAAAAAAAAAATAAAAAATCTACACCGTATGATGAAATTAACAATTTACATGATTTAGAAACTAAATGTAATTTTCATAATAGCTTTCTAGCAGTTTAATCTTGCTTTGATCTGCTCAGAGAATTTGCCATTCACTACATCTTAAATCTGAGAATAATTATAACTTTGAGACATCCACAGAGGGACAAAAATGCTCTAGTATTCATAATCTTTCCACACCCCTTACTGTTCAATCAGAATTTAAAGCGGTTTGCTATAAGCTTGCCAAGAATCTCTTAGAAGTATTTTATTTTTTAATTTACTTTTATATCTCAGGTCGAACCATTGTGATCTTTCAAAGATGCATGCTGCCTCTCAGAGACTTTATCTCCCACAGAGCATCCCTACTGTGCTGCTGCTGCACAGCCTGTCAGATAATGAGGGCGACTGGAGCATCCTTCCACTGCTGCCTTTGTAAGCATGCCGGCCTTTTTTTCTCAAACCGCTGTAGGCTTCCGTAAAGAAAAAATGGATCTTCGTAAGGTTGCATTCCCCTCCCTAAGGCTCTCTGTTGATGCGATGGTTTCGACCAGCAATCTGGCTTTAGTGTTGTCAATAAAATAACATAGTCATCCTGTTTTGTTAAACATTAAAGGTTAGTTGTCTAATGGTTGCTTATCTTCATCATACCATTGCAAGTCTTTTGTCTGTTTCTGCTTTATTGTATGCGATTGTGCCTTGGATTGAGTGTGTCTGAAGAAGTGAACATTCCACTGCAGTTGTTGCACATGGTTTGAAATAAATATTTGCAATTCCCATTTCTGTATTCATCCATAATACAGTAGCCCCCCTGTTTTTTCCACATATCTACCAGGGATGGCCAAAACTGCATATAATAGTGAACCGTCCCTGGACCCCATGTATAATTCTGATTTTCGTTTACATACATATGGTAAAGAGAAATTTGCACGCAAGATATTACCAATATGAAATGCTATAATAAAGTGCACTGTACCTTAATTATACAGTACTCTGCAGTACTGTGCTCTCTCAAATAAACAGGATTCTGAAGTTTTAGCCTAATTCTCAAATCAATATATCAAAGAATGGCAGAGCAATGAAAATCACGCTGTTTGTACCCCTCAAAGGACAAAGGAACAATGAAAAGAAAAAACATTGTTACACATTTCACAATGAAACATTGTACCATGTACCTATACATAACCTGTAGCGGTGGGCTGGCAGATTTCCCCATGTTACAGCCAGTAACATTGTGCAGTTTGAAAGTTAACTGTCTATTTATGTAATTTTCCTTTTTTTTTGGACTGCAGTATGCAAGATGGTTGGATTAATCAGAAATTTTATACAGCGTGTCAGTAGTGTCTTTCACTCATGACCAACCCCCAAATTCCCAGCTTTTCTGCATCCTATGGAAGAAATTCCTCCTGGATTGTGTTCCTCGAGGAAGAGACTAACGTGAAGCTGGACAAGCTGCTTGAGATCCTTGGAAAGTACGCCACCAAGAAAGTGAGTTTGCCAGGTTTCTCCTGGAATCTCTTCGAAACTCCCATGGCTGCCTTTTTGCAGATGCAGAAAGTTCATTTCTAAGAAATTTTTATGTTCATTTTGCGGCTCAGCCTACTGACATTGGTGTGCATCACTGAGGCGGCTGGAATAAATATGATTGGTTGTGGTATTATCAGTAGACCATCTGTCATCTGCGGTCGACACTGTGTTGTGCCTGTTGTTACTATACTGCCCCCCGCTGCACTGGTAAAGACTTGGATCATCAGGCTGGCAGGTAGAATAGTTCCAGGTCTGTGGGCCCTTGAGCAAGGCCCTTAACCTCCAGCTCCATGGGTGCTGCTCCTGGTGGCTGCCCTTCCCTTCCAAACTTGCTCTTGGCTACATGTGTATCTGTGCCATGGAGAGTAAGATGGGGTGGGCAAAAAGAGAATTTCCTCATGGGGATCAGTAAGTGTAATATAATAATAATAATAATAATAATAATAATTTTATTATTAATAATAAGAGTAAACATTAATAATAATTATAATAAACGTTAATAATTCCTATGCTTTTCACGTAGCCTGTAAATTGCACTGGTGGGGAGGCAACCTCCAGGCAGAATTCCGAATACATACATACATAAATCTGTAATTTGTGGAATATATATAATATAAGCTCTGTTACACATCTGAATATTCCACTGTTAATGTGTTAGAAAATTGAGTTGATTTTAAATAGAAGCACTTGATAAGTGATAGTTACGTCATTAAAGCCGGTTTCTGACATCTCCTTAAATATAATGGACTACTCTGCATAAATTTCAAAGTAGAATTTTTCAAACTGCAGCTATCTATTTCTATTCTACCACAGTTTATAATCTGAATTTGCTGTGCTCTGCAAAGTCATCCACACTGAATCTGATTGACCTTTGGAAGAACAGGATGAAAAGATATTTAGTTATTACCTGTTGGCCCTATTACAGATACAGTATGAATATAAAAATAATGTGAGAAGTAATTTACTGCAGTGCTAATACATGCACTACAAGAGCGCTGCAAGTTTCAGCCGTACACAGTGCAGCAGTTTTTAATTGGAATAATCTGTCATAAATTTATGTGAAGTTCCATGTATTTTAAATGTTTACTGCATTGGGCATTGCTTTTATGCCCTGCTCTGGTTTGGCATATTGCAAAAAAATGTTTTGGTAAGAGCATAGCAGGGCCGATGGATGTGTCTGTTACCACATCTGTGGTGTGGAACAAGCTCTAGTGCTCCAGACACCTGACAGTGAAGGTAGATGACAAATGATGGCAGATCCCACTCATGAAATTAAATCTTTGTAGGGGGAACAAACAATTCATTTGCAGTTGACAGCCTGTTTCTGTATGAATATGTAATTACTTCAGCTATTTCCAGTGAACAGAATAGAATGATTTGTTTTCCCTAAATTTATTCCTCAGTTTAGCATAGTTTACAAAGCAGTTTGAAAATAATACTAAAGTATAGTTTATATAAATATCAGTATACGAAAAAAACATGTAAATGAACGTTAAGGTAGTATAAACTGAAATATTATTATAGAATATGTTTTTAATCAGAGTACAGCTGAAAATATATTTTATGTGAAACTCAGCAGGTGATCAAAGGAAATGTAGTTTATTCTATTAAAGTCATCTAAGTCTTTATTTATTGAAGCCAGTGTTCTGTGTCGCTCTGTGTATTCTTTTCCTCTTTATTTACAAATGACTTGCATAAAGAGGATAAACCTCAAGTCTGCCAACTGAATGACTATAAAGAGAAATGAAAATCCAGGCAAAGGACTGATGCGATAGCAGAGGTGACAGGCCGACAGCTGGTGGAGGTGTGACTCTGCTGGTTTCGTAGCTGATGTCTCTGGGTTTCGTTCCGCAGGAGTGGTTCCTGGGGAAGCCTCTGCAGGATGAGGAGTCCACCATCATCCACCACTACGCCTTTGCCGACAACCCCTCCTCCTTCAAATACCCCGACTTCGGAGCGGCCTGGGCCTTGAGTGCCCCCCTCGTCAACCGGTTGGGGCCTCGCTTTGTTTTTGCCTTATGTCTACAAAGATCAATTTTATATGCCATTTATTTAACCAAAAGAAACTGCTCTAAGCCAGTGCTTTTATGTTCTAGGCTTGCAGAAAAGCTTAAGAACGACCCACTTAAGTCTGACTTTACTATTGACTTAAAACATGAGGTAAGATGACTAGATTTTTGGTTGATGTCCAATAAAAATATGATGATATGGGCTTGTTTAGACTTCACCACATTGGTACTTCAGATTTCTGGTAACGATGTCCCAAGAATCAGTCATTTTTCATTTGAAATGGAAAAACATTAATTAGATTAGTGGGAATAGTTGAGAGGTATGCAGAGAATGGCTTGGGGTTCACTGTCGCAACACATTGTGCCAGTTGGAAAAAAATCCCATTTTATTACATTAGTGTCCTGCTTTGTCATTCGCTGATGATTCATTAGCATGCTTGCTTGTGTTTACAAATGCATTTGTTTCCATGAAGGTCCATTTTCAGAGATGGGCTTTTCTAAATTGACCTTGTAATTGCTGAGCCCCCTGCTAGGCCGACTGATTTATTGTGGTGTGCCTCATGCAAGGCCAGAGCCTTGTAACTGCAGCAGGCTGTTTCAGTCACCAGAGTGGCAGGCAGGAACCTGCATTTACCAGGCTTTCAAATACGATGATTGTTTGCCATTTGTATTTTAATCCCTGAGACGAAAAAAAAGTTTAATACCAAGATTGATAATGGGCATTTTTTAATCTGATGTTCCCAAAGTATGCATCCTTTCCTTCCAAGCCTGCAGCCAACTAGATATCAGTAACTTTTTGAAGAATAGAAGAAATTTTTACTAGTTTTTTGTGTTACTCTAAATTTACATGTGTTTTACTGTTACTGTTTTTTTCTGAGCAAATGTGCACTTACTACCCAGATAAGTAGATTTAAACATTTCTTTTGACTTCCTAAGACTTGTATATAAAGTATGTACATAAATGTATGTAAAGTATTAAATTAGATTTTTCTGCGCTTATGTTGGTTTTAAAAATTACTGTTTCTATTTCAGATTGCACTTTACATTTGGGAAAATGGAAATGGACCTGCTCTGACTGCGATTCCGGAGCTCTGCACTGATCCGGAGGACCATCCCCGCGCCTGCCACTGTGCCACGACCCTCGACACTCAGCTTCCCCTGTGTGTAGGTCTCTCATTGTGGAGCTTCCTCCTGAAATGACTTTCCTGTGCACTTAGCCCCTAAATCTGTGACCTCGCTGTGTTGTTCTCTGCCTACTGAGTTCAGAAATGCCAATGTTCCAGCATGCACTTGTCACCTATGCAGTATGGCAGGGCTGCTCAGACGCTGAGTGGGCGGGGCTTTATTAACAGAAAGAAAGAAAAGCAAATGAAGGAAACGTACATCTTGGGAGGCACAGCGAGAGGAAGGTGTTGAAACACTAGTTAGGGGCATCCAGGCAGTCGTTAGATCAGGGAGGCACCCCAGTGGTCCTCTCTTCTCATGCTCAGCCATGTTCAGGGGCGCCAGCATAGCCACTAGTGCCCTTTGCCAGCCTGGTTTCCTGGAGGGGCTCATGGACTGCAAACAGGCCTCCTCTTTTAGCCCCAAGCTATAGGTAATTGGGCTGGCCATGTGCTTCTCCTCCCTGCAGCTATGCCATCAAGTCTTCTCTGAAACATTGAGCAAAGCAGAAGACAAGCTCTTTGATTGCCGGCCTCTTCTGTGAACTGAAATTAAGATGCACTCTTCAGTTGCTAATCACTCGTTACTCACTTTGCAAATGGAGGCGAAGTGCCTTCCACAGGCAGGATGTCACTCATTCGTGCTCTCCACTCAGCTGTGAGCCTCAGCGAGGCTTGTGCAGCCATCCGCTGTCTGTTTGCTCTGAAACAAGGGGTTTAATTAGCACCCCACAGGGAACACTGTGTCCTGGTCCGTACCAAGAAATCCAGAGCGTAATGCGTAACAGAGTGATAACTGCAGGCACCATTTCTTAGCACACAGCACACTAATTTACCTTAAAAGCCTATTTTTTTTTTTTTTTAAGTCCAGAGTCAGAAGTAGAGCAGATTTTACCTCCTCTCCCCCCCGCCTCCGCCTCAGTGAATGAGCTTGTTGGTTTCTGTCTGCTACTGTTTTAGAAAATGAACAGTACAGTGACACAGCTAGACATTTAGTAACTAGCCAGTTATTTCATCTTCGTCATTAAAAGGGGGAGCCAGTGAAGAAGGAGGACATTTTTGTTGCCGTGAAAACATGTAAGAAGTTCCATGCGGAGAGAGGTGAGTCGAGTCTTGATAGCTACTTAACCAGTTTCTTTAAAAAAAAAAAAAAAGGAATAAGTAGCAGAATGTTTATTTACAGAGCAGATGCCTTTATGCTGATATGCTTTGCATAGTTGACAGTTTCACCCCTGTATATACAGCAGAATATTCTATCATAGGTTAAATTTGGTGATTTTTTTTTTAAATTCTATTCTTCCCCCTCATGGATTCTTTTTTTTTTACTTTGCCCTGAAGATCAATTTTCTACGTCTATATGTTATCTACCTTCAATAGTATCTCTACTGGATGTGATTATTTTGCAGTTATTTATATGTTATCACATTTTCCTGTTTACAGCAGCATAAGCCAACTGTTAGCACCTTTTCCAGAAATAGCAAATGACTAGCCAGCTTTTTTTTTTGCTGCACAGCACCTATTGGTGACAGCACGGCTTGCTTGGCTTCTCAGTACCCCCAGCCTGTGTTTTTCCAGAGGGTTTCAGAATATTAACTGCACCTTCACACTTCAAAGACTGCGATGAAACTCATGTAGGAGGGATTTTGGGCTGTGATTTTTCAGCTTGGTGAGGTCTTTCATGTCAGGCAAGCTGTTCATTTGTCATGTGGCATCTTTGTGTTGGTTTACTTCCACCCCATCATCTGGTCCTCTTGGCAGGATTAAATTTATAAGGTATTTGTGATACTATTTTTTTTTTTCCCATCATTTTTTTTCCAGCAATAGTGGGAAATGGTACCAGACTGGGTCTACGGTTTCTCTAAATTCCTACCTATACACTTCAGCTTTTAATACATCAGACACTGTCCTCTTTGATGGATTTGTGACCTTACACAGATGAAGTCTTGACAGTACAAATATCTTCACATAGTACAATGATTGCAAGAAGACTGCAAAGAGCCTTGAAGTGTGTGGAATAGGAATAATGTGACTGTAAACCTTCAGGTAGGATATGCCTGTAACCTGTTTATTAATTAGCCCTATAATCTCATTACTTTTATAAATTATTTTTTTCTGAATTACTAAAACTCTCAACTTTATTCTTGGAAACAAAACCAGCAGTTGTCAAAACTGTCATTTATCAAATTGTTAACTCATTTGTAAAAACTCTAAGCTGTGTTCACCTAATTTGACAATTTGCAGATCTGAGTTACCTGTTTTGCAAAGCTCTAAATAGATTTCATTCATTAAAATACATTTGCGCACCATGGGGAACATTGATGAAAAATTTAAACATAATGGCACAAAAATGTTCACACACAATTCTAAATGTGAATAAGCCAATGAATGACTAGACAACATGCCGGATGAGAGTGCAAGTGCCGTAGGTGAATTTTGATGTCAGGGTATGAATGGGTCATAACAGCGGATTCTTCCCCTGTTGTTTAGCGATGGAGAAATTTGCCTGTGGTGCAGACAAATGTCTAGGGCTCCCGGCAGTGGTCAACATAGTCGATGACGTCAACGCTGAAAATGTGTTGACATTGATATTGTAAATCGAAACATCATTTTTTAATTTTAATGAAATTCATCCATCCATCCATCGACTTCCGCTTATCCGAGGTCGGGTCGTGGGGGCAGCAGTCTCAGCAGGGAAACCCAGACTTCCTTCTCCCTGGCCACTTCCTCCAGCTCCTCTGGGGGAATCCCAAGGCGTTCCCAGGCCAGCCGAGAGATATAGTCCCTCCAGCGTGTCCTGGGTCTTTCCCGTGGCCTCCTCCCAGTGGGACATGCCCGGAACACCTCATCAGAAAGGCATCCAAGAGGCATCCTAAGCAGATACCCGAGCCACCTCATCTGGATTGGAACACGCAATGCAGAGGAGCAGCAGCTCTACTCTGAGTCCCTCCCGAATGACCGAGCTCCTCAACCTCTCTCTAAGGGAGAGCCCAGCCACCCTGCGGAGGAAACTCATTTCGGCCGCTTGTATTCGCGATCTTGTTCTTTCGGT
>JABFEA020000039.1:15232429-15247771 GCA_019775915.2 Cyphomyrus plagiostoma | reverse complement strand
CATCCCGAGCTGAGGTCAGCAGTGCACCATCCCCACCATAAACAGTGTTGATGCTGCACCGCTTTCCCGCCCTGAGAGGCCGGATGGTGGACCAGAATCTCCTCGAAGCCGTCTGGAAGTTGTTCTCCATGGCCGCGCCAAACTCCTCCCATACCCGAGTTTTTGCCACAGAGACCACTGAAGCGGCATTTTATTTGGCCCGCCGGTACTCATGTGCTGCTTCCCGAGTCCTTCAGGCCACAAAAGCCCGATAGGACTCCTTCTTCAGCTTGACGGCATCCCTCACTGCCGGTGTCCACCAGCGGGTTCCGGGATTGCCACCGCGACAAGCACCGACCACCTTTCGGCCACAGCTCCGATCAGCCACCTCAACAGTGGAGGCGCGGAACAAGGCCCATTCGGACTCAATCCCCGTCTCCCCGGGGACATAGGCGAAGTTATGCTGGAGGTAAGAGTTCAAACTTCCCCTGACAGGGGATTCCGCCAGACGTTCCCAGCATACCAGCACTATATGCTTGGGTCTACCAGGTCTGACCGGCTTTTTCCCCCACCAGCGGAGCCAACCCAGCACCAGGTGGTGATTGGTTTACAGCTCCGCCCCGCTCCTCACTCGAATGTCCAATACATGCGGCGGCAAGTCTGATGACACGACCACAAAGTCGACCATCGAACTGCGGCCTAGGGTGACCTGGTGCCAAGTGAACATATGGACACCGTTATGCTTGAACATGGTGTTCATTATGGACAATCCGTGACGAGCACAGAAATCTAATAACAAAACACCACTCGGGTTCAGACCGGGGGGGGGGGCGTTCCTCCCAATCACGCCCCTCCAGGTCTCACTGTCATTGCCCATGTCAACATTGAAGTCCCCCAGCAGAACAAGAGAGTCCCCAGCAGGAGCACTCTCCAACACCCCCTCCAGGGACTCCAAAAAGGGTGGGTATTCTGAACTGCCTTTTGGCACATAAGCGCAAACAGTCGGGACCCGTCCCCCCACCTGAAGGCGGAGGGAGGCTACCCTCTCATCCACCGCGGTATACCCCAATGTAAACGTGCCCAGCCAGGGGGCAATAAGTATGCCCACCCCAGTTCGGCACCTCTCCCCGTGAGCAACTCCAGAGTGGAAGAGGGTCCAACCTCTTTCAAGGAGACTGGTTCCAGAGCCTAGGCAATGTGTCGAGGTGAGCCCGACTACATCTAGTCGGAACTTCACAGCCTCGCGCACCAGCTCAGGCTCCTTCCCCACCAGAGAGGCGACATTCCATGTCCCTAGAGTTAGCTTCTGCAGCTGAGGATCGGATCGCCAAGGTCCCTGCCTTCGGCCACTGCCCAACTCACACTGCACCTGACTCCTACGGCCCCCCCTACAGGTGGTGAGCGCACTGGAGGGGGGACCCATGTGCCTTGTTTGGGCTGTGCCCAACCAGGCCCCATGGGTGCAGGCCTGGCCACCAGGCACTCGCCATTGAGCCCCACCCCTTGGCTTGGCTCTGGGGAGGAGGCCCGGTGACCCGCGTCCGGGCAAGGGAAATCGTAGACCCAATATTTTATTCATCATAGGGGGTCTTGTGAGCCGCACTTGGTCTGGTTCCTCACCCCGGACCTGTTTGCCTTGGGTGACCCTACCAGGGGCATAAAGCCCCGGGCAACTTGGCTCCTGGGATCATTGGAACATGCAAACCCCTCCACCATGATAAGGTCGGCTCCGGGAGAGGTTTTAATGAAATTACCATTGTTATTTCTAAAATGCTACTATTCATTCTAACAATTTTTTCCTTTAATGTCACTACGTAATTATGGGAGTAGTTCAAATTATCACAAAGCAAAATGTTATTTTTACATTGTGCAAAATTCTGTGGTGTACTAAACGGGCACCAGCACTAGGCGCCTGAAGAGAAAACACATAGGAGCCATTCCGAACTGCTAGGATAAGCAAAAGCACTCCATGTGCTGTCTATTCTTGATTATTAAATTACCATTAGTACAGAAAGCGTTTAATACCTTTTTTCCTTGTAACTGCTAAATATACTCATTATTAAAACCATAAAGTTGTCTGCCTATTAATTTAGAATCTCCATTGAATAAATGTTTGAGAATATCTGGGGTTATTCTGCGAGGATTGACGGTGCCAGTGTATGTTCGTGCACATTGGGCTGGTTGGGACCAGTGTTATGGTAAACTGAAATTGAAACAAAAATGCTATATTAAATGAAAAAAATAATTTGTGAACTGAACTAAAAATGAAAACCATATCTACAAAAAAAAGTGTTGAACTTTAGTCAGCAAAACACAGCGCCACACCATCGCCATCTTTTTACCTTAAAAAAGATCTCCTTTTTTTTTTTTAAATGTGTTGCAGTTGCTGAGCTTCAGTGCTCATCGCTTCCATGATTTACTGGAAGTTGCATTTGCTGTGCTCTGCTAACTAAATTTAATAAGCATAAAGAGACAGCAAATCTATACAGATTACTAACCTTTGAGAGTCACAATATGCTTCTTGTTAATATTTTAGGCATACTACTAATTTGCTTATTGAGCTGAAAAATAATGTCCAAATAGGGCCAAAAAGCTGACATCCATCATCTAAAGCCCTGTAATAACATTCAGTTTGTTGTTGATGTCAAAATAAAGTTAACTTGATTTTCTGGAGGAAAATTAATCATTCAGATCAATCGACCCATCTGTAAAATAGTCAATAGATTAATCCATAGAAAAATAGTTGTTGAAAAATAGATTTGGAATGCTGAATACTGCAAACTGCATACTGTTTTACACATAGTTGTATACAAACATTTTTGCTAAATGATTTTCGATATAATCACTACAGTGCAGTTTCCAATTTTTCAACTCAACAGGCAACAAGCCATATCCTCAGTAAACATGTTTCTCTACATGCAAGGAACATTTTAGATTGATTGTGTTGTCAGTTTTTTGCTGTCGTGTGTAATGAATGCTCAGTAGTGTTTATTTATATACTGGCTTTGTATGTGGTCTGAATGCAGTGTTTGGTTTTCACTAAAGTTAAAATAGCTTTGAGTGGATTTTTTGATTTACAGTAGCAAGACTGGTCACATGTTTTTTGAATATAATTTTGAAAATTGGGTTTGGTGTTTATGGTTTTGAAAGCAGGATAAGTTTCTGGAAATGTGCTGTTATAAGGATTAAGATTTTTTAAATCTGAAGTGGCGCTGACATAAAATGGAGTAAAAACATTCCATGGTAGCATTTCTAACAATGGGGACTTAATGAAGTCTTCATGTCCTGACTGACTTACAGCCACTTTTTAAAATAGTGAAATGATCCCAACCATACTGTACATAAAACAAATTCGGATTTCCAGGCAGTATCGCACCCGGTCATTCTGTCTGCTGGAGGCATGAAAGCGTGCAATTTTCACATTACAGCTGCCCCTCTGTGATGAAGCACCTGTCTCTCTTCTGACGCCTTCCCTTGTTTCCCTGTCCCTTATTGTCCCCTCACCGCTGCAATCATTGCCTTACGATGTGGGAATAGGAAGAGGTGGAACAGCCTGCACCAGTTTCCTATTTTTCTGCTTCCAAAAGCCATGCAGCCAGATCAGTTGTAGCTTCAGAACTGGTTTTCTTGGGTTAGTCCTTGATCTATTTGTCTATGATTTACCGTCTGTAATCCCACCTCATCCACACATACATAAAGAGGATGATATTTAAAGATTGTCACATTTCACCTTAACCTGTTTCAGGCATTAAACTATTTTGCAAATTTTCTATTTTCCATTGTGCCACATGAGCATTTGCTCTTGCTTTTCCACCACTACTAAGAATCGATTCATTTTTTGTGCTTGCCTTTGGATCTAGTTGTCCTGTATTCAAAAAATAAAAGGCTGTGTCCCATTTATCCAATATGGGATGTGATTTGCTCCCCAGCTTGACAAATTTATCATCGGGTACCTGGGGGGGTTATCCTGTATTTCCTCAGATTGAAAGTGAAAACCCTAATTGCTGGTGTGTATGACTAAGCACTTGCGTGCTGTATGTTCCACTGGACTGGACCATTTCAGATGGTGAAACAGGTTTGCATTAAAGTTTGTATTAAAGTTTCTTTAATTGGCTTAATTTATAATACCCTGTTGTATGTTGGACTTAAAATTGTCAGAGTATCACCTCACCACCTACATCTTTTTATCTTGTCACAATACACATTGTTTATTCAAAAGATCTCCTTTTTTAAAAGATGTTGAGCTGTCACTTTCTTCTCCGACACTTGAAGTTTGCTCTGAAGGTGTGCTCATCTCTTCCATGATAGCACCGAAATAATACTGTGGTATGCACAGCTAACTCAGTCAGCCTTGCAGCGTTTTGTCCGTTCTTAAAATATTACCATATAATTGGTTGGAATTGCTTTTGTGTCTGTTGTGATGGGCTGATATGTACTATAAATCAGTATTTCTTATGGACAGTTTGTTGAAGTTTCTCATTTTCATGTTGTTTAATTTTACTTGATTATAAGTTGATTTATCATATTCATTGCCCAGTCTTAGTCCTACCTTGCTGTGGCAAAGAAAAACGGGAAATCAGCTGAATTGACCTGCTGTAATGTGCACAATTATTCACCGTCATAGGTTTTACCCCTAAGACTTAATTTCTTGCCTAGTGTTCTGTTTTTTAAAGCCACGCCAGGTAGAAGTATGCAAATGAGCAGTGTGAATATATTTTAGTGGCACTATTTGTATTTCAGGGTACTGAAAAGGATGGGGGAGTGTCTTATGGTAGTCTGCTTATGACAGTGTGAATACCCCCCATGACACTGAGATCGGTACATGTGCCTTTTAATTTCTCCTGAGATTCATTCTAACACTGACAGTTCCGCCATTCAGCTGAGATTAGCACTCATGCCCTTTGCTGCCCATCAACGCTACATTGGAGCACAATGTGCCCTTTTCATTGGCTCCATGCAGACACAGGCTTCTTCACCCTCATAATGTTTATGGTCGACAATATTTTACACTACAGCATGATTTGAAAAGAACTTTGGCGTTTTTTTTTTTTTTCCTTTTCTATAGCCATTTCTCTGTACCGCTGAGTACTGCTCTCTCATTGTTCCACAGTCCCTGTGGTCAAGAAGACCTGGGAAAAAGAGGCAGCACTACTGGAGTACTACAGTGATCATGCGGATCCCTCCATACCCACCATTGATCTCGGAGTGCCCAACACAGAGAGAGGTACGTGTTGTGCTGATGCCCAGGCTTTTCTGTGTCTAGCTGTACATAGGTGGTCTTAAGTGATAAGGACATGCAGCTTTCAAAGAGATTAAGGCTTGCTTGTATCATTTGCTACTCAGCTGGTCTGCTTGCATAAAATCGATTTAATTCTTCGATGAAAAGGACATCAATGACCTGGAAAACGGTGCCAGCTTGGCACCCCTTTCATATTGATTGTGTGATTTGCTTTCTTTAGTTTCTCCTGCTGTTTGTTACTTTCTTTTCCTTTATTTGAAATTTTTATTTTACTGACAACAGTTTTGGAGTAGATTTGCTGTTAAAGTAATGAGTTCTGTTCTTATCTAATTATCCCATTAATTTATGCTCCTCCGTAATTTTGAGAGATTGGTTCACTGAACATCCTGTATGCTGAATAGCAAACTGAAATCTGAATTCTCTGAAGACATGTAAGGTTGACTGTTCACTTGAGGCTTTTTTTGAGATTCATTAAGATATATTTATATTTTCATTAATTAAGCTTCTCTTGGTGCAGGTTATACAGGAAATAAGATACAAGATGACAATGACAAATCTGCCAATAGCAAGTAACTGAGACACAAGTAGAATTTCAATGGATTATTTTTTGTGTTTAGTGATTAAGTTGAGTCTGACTCATGATCTTGTAGCCTTTCTCGTGCAGGCAGTGCTGTCAATCCCTCTTAGCCTGTCTTCCTCTTCTCATTTTGGTTTTTGTCTTCCCCATCATGAGATTCATCTCCAGCAATTCATATCTCCTCATGATGATGGTGTCCAAAATTTCAGCTTCTATCTCATCATCAGTCCTTCCAAGGTGAAATCAGATTTTTTTTTTCCCGATTGATTTGTTTGTTTTTCTTTCTATCCTTAAAATTCACTGAACTCTCAACAGTTTCCTCTAACATTACAGTTCGAATTAGTCTATTCTTTTGCATTCAGTCTCACTACCAGTCCAATTCTCACATCCATATATCACTACTGGAAACACTATGGATTTGACACCTTTGTGGACAATGTGGTGTCTGTGCTCTTCATTATGTCGTTTTTGCTCCAAGAAACAGATGTCTCCTTTTAGTTAGAGTTAAATACACGTTGGTTTTTTATACAATGCTGCCATCACTAGGGACTGTTAAGGACCTTGGAGAGATGACCAGTTTATTAAATGATCTGTTTATCTTTGGATGTGTTTGTTCCATTTTTGGCAATTTAAGCAATTATACTTTTTCCTCTTCTAATATGTGAAATGTATTTCTCCTAGAGTCATTCTATTATGGTGAGAGAGCACTAAATCGTTTCTATTTTTTAATTAAATTTTATAAATTTCTTAGAAAACGGCTGAATTGATGGGCATGCCCTGTCACCATGTGGTACTATCAGAATCTCCAGGTGCATTAGAGCGATGCAAAGACTGCTGGGGCAGATAAAATCCATCTTGAGATGCTGAAGACACTGAATGCTGTTGGAGTGACGGGTTTGACATGCTTCTTCAGTGTTGCATGTAAAGTGGGTGAAGTACTGCTGACCTTGCTCCCTGTCTGGGGGTCCCCGAGGATCAGAACGATAAACACAGGGTCCTGAGGAGAAAATGCCCAGTGATCAAACCAAGGATTCAGGGGAATCAATGCAGATACTTCATAACTGTATTCCTTACTCATTTTCTCATTTTGCAAATCACTGGCATTTTGATGTTACATTCTTCTTAATCAGTACTGTTCAAGAGTTTATAACCTTCTAATCAGTTCATATACTTATAGATTTATTTTGATTCTGTTCTTCTTTATATACACCGATGAACCGATGAAATTATAATGATCACCCCCATGTGCAGTGTACAATGTTGACTATCTTATAGAAGCTGGGTGTCAGGGTCTAGTATTTATTAGACATTAAACTAACATTTGGTACTCATAGTAGACATATTGAATGTAGAAGAAATAGTCAGGAGGTGAAGATATGAGTGACTTTGACAAGAGCCTAATCATGGCCAGACTATCTCTGAAGCTGCTAGCCTTGTGGAGTACTCATGGTGTGCAGTGATGAGTATCTATGGAGGGTGATCCGAGGAGGGGACAACCGCAAACTGCCAACAGGTTGTTGGGCGGCCAAGACTCATCAATGCGAGAAGCACTGCAGGAAAGGAGATACCAGAGCTGCTGCTATCTGCTGTTTACTTCCTGTATGAATGCTGCCCACATAGTCGGAGCAAACTCATTTAGAGAAGGAAATTGCGACCAGCATGGGTGTATTTTCACACTCTCTCTTTCTCTCTCTCCTGTTTTTGATATTCCATGAATAGAGTATAAAGGTGCTGCTGTGATTGGAGGACAGTCTGATATGAGGGGACTAGAGGTGACATCCCTGCTATTTGCAGATGCTTTTGGCCTCATGCATACAGGCACTCCTGTGTGCACTCAAGTGGTTTGATGTCAAGTGTGAGGTGGGGTGAATGGCACCCCCAAGTATGAGGTCATGGTGTACTTTTGAAAATTAGCACCTTTTATTTGAGAGGGCAGTGTCTGTGGTTTGAGTATTTCAGGAGGACAATCAGTTTGGTGGCTGCAGTTTTGCAGACACTAAGCAGGTTTGTGGCCAGAGTGGGAGCTTTGACGTTTACCACTTAACCTAAATGACTTTCCTCACCTATGGTCATGCCCTGTGGGTAATGACGGAGTATGAGCTGCTGAGATGAAGTTTCTCTTCATGGTTTCCTGGCTCATTCTGCTTAACAAGATAAGATAAGGAGTTCAGGGATTCAGAAGATCTTTAAATAGAGCTGCTGCTCCTTCACATTGAGAGTCAGCTGAGGTTCAGGCATTTCTTAAGGATGCCACCTAGTTGGTTCCCTGGTACAGGATCTGTATGGACGTGGTTTGACCTGCTTATCATGCTGCTACCACAGCCCTCACCAGGAGAAATAATATGATGATGGTTATGATATTATATGGCAATATAGAGATTGTGTACATAGATGGACATAAAAATAAGTATTGAAGATCTATAGCATGTTGTATATCTGTAACGTCACTTTTCTAGCTGGTTAAGTGCTTTGCCAGGTTCACCACATGCTGCAACCAGGCTCATCTAAGTTGGTTTACCAAGCTGAAACACCCCAAAAAATACTATCTGAACAAAGATGTTTTGAAATCTCCAGTAGAACTGTAAATTGTCCAAGATTAAGTCTCATCGGCGGGGTTGCAAAAAAGGGAAGAGGAGCCCCCATTGCCGTCTGAATGTTCTTGACTTCACAAGACATGATTCTATTTTTTGTGATGTCCTCATTAGTGGCCTAGCATCTTTCTTTACCTCATTTTATTTGAAGACACTTTTTTATTAGGTTTTAACCCTAAGAATACCAGGATATTTAATAAGGTGCCACACGTTTTCTTGGTTCTTTACATTACTTCATCTCTCGCCTGCACCGTTTTGCTCATGCTGTGCATATTCTGGCACCCCATACATAGCATGTCTTAGATAAGTATCTGAAATGACTGTTGCCCACATTTCAAGGTTTATGAATGGCAATTAAGTGGCCGTGTGTGAACAGAGGTTTAATAACCTTAAAATGAGCTCTTCCCATAATCAGACACTAGATGCAGAATAAATTAATGGCGTCTTAATGGCGTCTTATTGTGTTGTAATTAAAAGTAGTTTAATGCAAAAATTTGAGCAAGACTGCCAAACCAGACATACCTATTTCTTTCACCATTGGATGCAGACAGTTAAGATAATTTTCATTAGTAAATATTAATGTGCACATCTAGAGTAGGAAGGGTTTATTTTTAGAAAGTCCTCTGCTGATGGATTATGATTAGGAGGAAGCCTGTGTGGGAGACCTTGGAATGACTTTGAATCCTTAGGAATATAAATTTAACTTACTCCATGGCCAAAATGTTTTTTGGCTTTTTATACTTGGGTACCAGATTCCAGCAGCGGCGTGCAGCCAGCGAAAGCTGCTGGCTGCTTGTAAATATGTGAGTCTAACATGACCTCAAAAGAGAAGCCGTATTCTACCAATCTTCTGTGGGTGTTCTATCTTTATAGTGTGAAGAGACCAAAATTAGGCTTCTGCTTTACGTGTTTTTTGGTGTTTTGTTTGTCCTGTTGACATGCTTTGGTTGCATTTACATTTAATTAGCAGATCCAAAGCTGCATACATCTTCCACCATGATGTCATCTTAGCTCTTCTTGGACCACCACTGCACTATGTCTCTCCTCACCATTCTGACCACCGCGCCCACACACCCCTCCTTCCTCTGTCCTTTCAGGGCCAGGCGTTCTCTGCTCCACTTCTCATTGTGCTGTGAAGCCTCATTTTCCCTCTGAAGGCTTTGTTGCATTGTGTCATTCTGTTCCCCAAAGGTAGGAATGTCTCAATTAGGCTGTTAGCTGCTGGTAAAATGGCTTCAGAAACCAGGGTACCTTTGCCGATGCTGTCGCCTTCAGTGAGAATCAGTCCGCTCCCTATTGATTTTCTTCATTTTCTCCTGAGAATCTGCCCTCACTGATGTCCTTCCTTATGATGCTGTACACCAGAGATATGAAGAACATGCCGTTGTTTGATCATGCAACTTACTTATGGGCAGACTCCATAGCCTGCGTATAGCTTTTGCTGTATCTCTGGAGTCATCGATACCATGTATTCATCACTCCATCTTCCATAACCACTTTTCCAATATAGGGTAACAGTTAGATACTGGTGGCCTGAGCCAAGACACAAGGCAGGATAGGATGCTAATTCATCATTGGGCATGCATTCAGGCATCACATGGTATGGGCTCTCCAATGACACCAGGCAGAAAGCCTTCCAGCCTCCACATGCAGACTGACCCTCATTGGTTTCATACTTTTAAAAATGCTTATGGTAAAGTAATAGTTTGCAGGCATATTAAATCTATAGTGGAATAACAGGAAATACTGTAAGGATTTTGCATGTCGCTTTTTACTTGAACGGTTCTTGCTGTGATGTTGATGGCAACAACCTTAAACAAGCTATACTGTTTACAAACAGTGGTGCGCATATTTTAATCACATGCATGCAGGATTTCCCATGAATTTATTTTTTTTCCTCCTCTGGCAGTGGTGATTCTAGACCTTGCTCTATAAATTTCATTTTGTTACTTTAACATTGCACTGCTTGTTTCTACAAACCATAGGTTTGCATTATAAAATTCAAGCATGACAGGCCACCACGTCCTTAAGGAGAAAAATGTGATGTTTTGCATTTATGGTGTGTGTTATGTTGGGGCTTGATTTATATTACTGCTTGTTTGCCATATTTCACTGGAATTTTTTCAGTAACTGATTTTGTATAATCTGTTTGCAACTATTCACTGCTTTTAGTGCTAGCAATTGCTGCAGTTTCTATGGATTCCTCTTCTACTGTTATTTGTAAATTAGTTGTAGATTCAGCTCTTTAGAACATGCTGAGTTTGGGAATGCCCATGGCACTCTAAAATGTCTCTTCCCACCTGCTATTTGTTGTAATCTAACTCTTCAGTCAATAATGGGTGCGGTGATCCAATTAGGCAGGGTACAAGTGAGACTCACCACACATGCTTGTAGTAAGTACCAAATCCTCTGAAAGTCTACACTTAGCACGCATGGCGTTACAATGTGTCTCCGTACAGTGCCGCAAAAATATCTTGGGTTATTTCTGTTAACAAGTTGTCCAAACAGTATGTAATGGCGCATGTAAGGCGATTTTGAGATGTACTCAAGACTATTTGTTTTTATATTTATCCCGTTCAGAAAAGCTTACGTTAATTCCTAATGATCACCAGTCAGCAGTGTGATGCATTTGATATAACTATAAGTAAGGCTTGATTGCAGGTCACTGTGGGAAAACCTTTGCCATCCTGAAGCGCTTTCTGAGTGACAGTGTGCCCCAGACTGACTGGCTGCTGATTGTGGATGACGATACACTCATCAGGTAGATTGACCTTGTTTGTTGGATCCCCCCCCCCCCCCCAACACTTTTATGCTAAGAAACGCATTTCATTGCACATCATACGTGCACATATGTGTGTGACAAATAAAACTTTGAAATTTGGAATTATCATCTCAGATGTAAATAATAAGATTGTGCTAATTAATGAAATTAACATATTTATTGGCTTATGACTAACACTTTAAACACTAGGCGAATTCCTCTCCCACAAATCCAGAACCATGACCAGGATTAGTGTTTGAATTATGAAGGGATGGATGATTATGCGGCTGAACAGAAACCTGTATACCACTGACCACCAGAGGCAGCACTGGGGTAGCATATGGCAGTAAACCAGGCTTTTTTTCGGGTCTCCACAGCCTCCCTAGATTACGGGCCCTTCTGAGCTGCTACCGGCCCAGCGAGGCCGTGTGCCTGGGGGAGAGGTACGGCTACGGGCTGAGCCAGGGAGGCTACAGCTACATCACCGGAGGCGGGGGGTGAGTAGCAGTGAGAGCAGATGGATGCTATGAGCCCCACCAGGGCTCACAGCAAGCTGTCTTTCCCTCTATATCCCTGTCAGCTCTTAACAATCCCATAGATATAAGAGCCTAATTCAAACACTGCTGAAAAAGTATTAGGCGTGCAGTCAGGCTGCTTGGCACAGGGAATCTAAAGCCTACCATGGGTGTCTGAGTTATTTTTACAGACATGCAGCCTTGTCGTCTTTCGTGGTACAGAGAGAAAGTCGCCGCAGCCAGACTCGCTGTTGGGCTCACATTTCAGCTTGTCATATTTCCTGGTATTGTTCTGTCTTGTTGCTGTGGATCACAGAACTTAAGCAAAGCCTGAGACGTCCAAATGAAATGCCTCTTATCGCTTCTGAATTGCCTGAAGTTCCTGAGCTGAGGTCTGGAAAAGTACTCCAAAGGGAAAGTGCCATGAAGCGTGGCAAAGGAGTGGAACTGAAGAGCAACCGGAGATCAGAGGGTGGCTCGTTTGGCATAGCCTCCTTAACTATGCACCCCCGCTTCGTTTAGTTCACAGTGACAAAGTTTGTGTAGTTTCAGAACTGAAAGATCAGACCTGATTCGCTGTGTATTTGACTCTGGGCTGTATTTTGTGCTGAAAGCCCCAAGCTGCTGCTCCAGGCTTTTGACAGGAGGTGACAGAGTTTCATGGTTCCTCATCCATGGGTAATAGCAGCGGTTATTCGCTTTGAACATAGGCAGCGTCTTAACCTCTGTTTCACTGTAATGTCCCAGGATGGTGTTCAGCAGAGAGGCTGTGACCAAGCTGCAGGGAAGTGGCTGCAGGTGTTACAGTGACGATGCCCCGGATGACATGGTGCTGGGCATGTGCCTCAGTGCCCTGGGGCTGCCAGTCACTCACAGCCCCCTCTTCCATCAGGTACGTACCATCTGCCAGCCTGGGGGGAAACCTCTGGGCATGCGTCGGAGAAATGCTTCTCACCGTGTGAAAACAGAGCTGCTGCAGTGGCCTGCCAGACGGGCATCAGAAATTACTCTACATAATATGGAGAAAATCCCTGCCTGAATTGCTATAAGTTAGCACCCCCTCCAGACGATCCTCAGTTCATATGTGGAAATTGCGTGACCCGGAGATTCCATTAACGTTTTTCTGGTGCTGTCTGGTGTAAACGCACTACATAATATCACATTTACATGTGAACGGACAAGATATGACTCCATTATATATGTTTTTATCAGAATAAATCAGGCTAATAGGGTTCAGAATATCTCTAGGCTCAAAGCTGAGATCTTACCCAGCTAGCTTCTCACTAAGACTTAACAAGCATGTTTCCTCTTCTCAGGCTCGCCCTGAAGATTATGCAAAAGACTACCTGGCTCACCAAGTTCCCATTTCTTTTCACAAACATTGGAATATTGACCCAGTTGAAGTCTTCCACAAGTGGCTGGTGGATGATAAAAGGGACAAAAACTCAAAGCAGCCACAAGAGGGCGGTAGAGAGGAGCTATAGAGACTTGGATGACTGGTAACCTGGTGCTCTTGACCTGGGTGTGAATAATGAATTTTAAGTGTGTGTGTGGATGGCTGTGAATAAACTATGTGTGTACAATGTTTATGAAGTTCAGCAAAAGTGTTACAATTCACTGGTGTAAATATTCAATAAATGTTGTCCTCTCCAACTCTTATGGGTACGTACTTGAGCTTGTGTCTAGCAGCTATAGTCAGTTTAATGAATGATCATGATTTTTATATTAGTTATGTGTTTAAAAACGTTTCCTTGCAATAATATTCATAATAAAAACAAGTGAAATTACATGTAAAAATTTACACTCAGGTGTTTCTGCTGTGTTTTAAAAGGGTGTATAAGACCTGGTCAGAGCTGTACAACATTGCTGTGCAGTGGAAGGGCTGCTCAAGGTTAATAATGCACTTAATTATTTGTTTATTATTTGAATGAGAATCTACTGTTCGGGCTGTTGAACTCGTCAAACCAACTAATTTTTTTTCCCCCCAGTTCAGTAGCCAGTAAGAGAAATTTGATCTGAAGCATGACTAAAATATGATTTTCATTGATCAGTTGCATTATCTGCAGTTAAAACCACTGACAGGTGAAGTGAATAACATTATGTATCTCATTAAAATGTTACCTGGCAAGGATGCCATTATATATTAGGCAACTGAACAGTCATGTGTATGTGTTATGTGTACTGTATTAGAATAATTGGCGCGTAAACATCAGAATTGGGCCATGGAGCAATGTAAGAGTGTTTTGGTCTGAGTTGCATTATCTTACATCATTGTGTTGTTTACCTGGGGAAGAGATGGCACCAGGATGCACTATGGGAAGAATGCAAACTGATGAGGCAGTGTGATGCTCTGGGAAATGTTGGGAAAGACCCAGGAAACCTTGGGTCTTGGCATCTAGGTACCACCTACTTAAACATTGTTGCAGAAGAGTATGCCCCTTCAGGGTAATGGTAATTCCTTGATGCCAGTGGCCTCTTGTAGAAGGATTGTGTTCCCTGCCACGCTGCAAAAACTTCCAAGAATGGTTTGAGGAACATGGAAAATTAAAGTGTTGACTTAGTCTTCAAATTCTTCAATCTGATCGAGACTTTGTTGGGATGTGCTGGACAAACAAGCCTGATCCATGGAGGCCCACCCTTGCAGCTTGCATGACTTAAAGGATCTGCTATTGATATTGATTTAGTAGTGATCAGCGTAATATAATATCTTTAACTTGTAAGTTTGGCTTGAAATGCAAGTCTGAAATGAAAAAGTATTTCAGCAGTTCCTGCATCATCCATGCCAATCTTGACTTGAAATGTATGTTACTGTAGTAGCCTGCAGTAGTTCACAATGACAAAAGAAATGTGTACCAATATGTCAATTGTATTTAGCTGTACTAATTTGTTTATAATCTGGCTGGTTTTCACTGATGCATCAAAGAGGATGTTGATATTTTAAATAACAACCTAAGCTTGGGAAAAGTTTACATTTGCAAGTTGGAAATCACATTAGACGAGAGGCTGCTACGCGTGGGGAAATTTCAAGTCCAGAAGCAGGGAAACGATAACTTTTAAGGAAGGTTAACAACTTTGTTATTCTGGAAGAGTTACCAGATTTCATGGTGGAGGCCCAGCTTGCAATATAAAATAGCTTAATCACACCTGCTATGTTGTTATACAGCTCTGTTGGAGTGTAATTAGCTAGTTTTTAAAGCACCACAAACAAGCCAAATTTCCATATCAGATACGAGACGAGTGGGCTCTGACAGATTGAAAGGCGGAAATGTGTTTTGAAGCCGACCTGTTTGTTCATGCACATGAGAAATTGTGAAAACTAAATGGAGGAGGGGTTTGGCTCCCCTAGAAAAGCATGTCACACAGGCCCAGGAAAAACCTTTGTGTGAATGCAAATAAGCAGGTCATATGCGAAACTATGTGGAATCATTTAAAGAACTTCATTGGCTGCCGATATATTGTTCTGGCATATGAGGACATATGAGCAGGAATGAAAGACGTGAATCTGACTGGCATTGTTTACCTTATTTGTTGTGCTACAATGCCTAAAAATGCCATCCCTCTTCCCTCTCCAACAGTAAGCATACACTCACCTAAAGGATTATAAGGAACAGCATACTAATACGGTGTTTGACCCCCTTTCGCCTTCAGAACTGCCTTAATTCTACGTGGCATTGATTCAA
>JABFEA020000039.1:15202676-15216193 GCA_019775915.2 Cyphomyrus plagiostoma | reverse complement strand
CCCCCCCCCCCCCCCCCCCCCCCCCCCCCCCCCCCCCCCCCCCCCCCCCCGGGGAGAGATCCCGTAGAGGGAAAATTTTCTGGTTACAGAAAACCAACAACATGTCGCATCATATAACATACGTCACATAATATACATTACAACAGGTATGTTAAAAAAGATATAAGTAAAACAAAAACCAGGAACAATATACAAAAAGTATTCTAATAAACTGCAAATAATTGCTAGTATTGTGCAAGTAGCGTGCGAGTAATGTAGTAACTTGCAGCTCCCCTTGTCTGACAATAACACGAACTGCTCTACAGTGCAGTAGTGGTTGGTAGCGATGATTTCCTGAAGCACTCCTTGTTAATAGCTATTCGTAAATGTGACCTTTACAACTAAAGTCCTGTTATCTCTATGAAATGGACTTGCTAGCCTAAAATAACATTATCATGATAAAACACACTTGGCAGTATCTCTGTAGTAAATCACCAGTGGGGGGAACTTTTATACGCCTACATATTTTCATTCCTTTAAATATTGAGTTAACGATAATAATTGAGGAAAGAGGAAAAGCACCGTTCTGTCTACTCCAGAAAATCCTAAAGGCAACATATGTTTGTTCAATGGCATAACATCCCCAGAAAAATAAGCAAAAGAAAGCAAAAAAAAAAGTTGCTGAAGTACTTCCCAGCATGCTTCACTTCACCTGCCATGCGGCAGACAACAAGAAGACTTACATGTGCTGATCTGAATAGCTGCCACTCAATGAACATTCTTTTAGAAGAGGGTCTTTATTAATAACACAAAGGTTAAAATCACCCGGAAGTCCTTTGTAATTTCAGTGCATAAATATAGCTTTATTTGTATTTGGTATCCATTGGGTAGAAAATTAATTCCAAAACAGACGTGAAGGTTAAAAATGACAAATAAAAACTGCCTTTGTATGAATTTTTGTTTTGTTCTTTTGAACGTTTGGGTGGCTGAATTTGTGTCCTTCTGAGACGTGAAACATTCTGAGTTGTTTTTTGAATCCCAGCTTTGATTTAACACCACAAATACGAGTACAGGAGTGAAGTGACGGTGGCCATTTTCCAGTGTCCATTGTTTGTCTGTGATGGTGACTGTTTGCGGAAGGAGCCAGAACAGCGATCAAACTACTCGTGTACAGTGGCGGTCTTTACCGTACTCAAACCATGTATTTATGTTGGGACGATGAAGTGAAATAATGTGACCCATTGTATGAGAGACATGGTCCAGTGTGACAATGTCATTCTGTCACTAAGGTGCTGCTCTCCTGCCCTCTGTAGTCTCCGCCATGGTAGCTGACGAGCTCCACTTCAAAGGATGTCTGCTGGGGGACTTTCCATGCGGGAACCTGAGCATCTGCCTGCCACAAGGGCTGCACTGCAATGGCCACCCAGACTGCCCGAACGGCGCCGACGAGGAGAACTGTGGTGGGTTTGTTAATGAGGAGGTCTTGCAGCATCCTGAATGGAAACTTAGGTCGGAATCATTAACGTAACAAAACTTTGGAATTACATCCAGTAAAACTCCTTCTGGTTCTCTATAGCCATTTGCTATCACCTAAACTGAATGAAACTGAAATGTGGGCAATAATTTAATTTGTGTCTTTCATGAATTTCTTTTTCAAGTTGTCTTCATGTTGACATAGAGTTAATTTTTATCATTATTATTAACATTGAAGGTAATGCAAATATACAATGTGTAAGAACTTTTGGGAGAAAGTGGTTAAGGCTGATTCATACTGTATTTCGCCGTAAAATCTATGCCATGGACAGCCGCATAGCTGCGTACCTACACTGTAGCCCGATGCCTGTAGTTACATTTCTGGGAAGGTGCGTGCAAGGCTTAGGGTTTGAAGCTACGCAGAAACAAAAATCACCCTCTAGCTAAGCAAGTTTTGAGTTGCCACCACCATATGATAATGACACCTTATTGGTCCCTTGCAGGGAAATTATTCTCTTTCTGCCCACCTCATCTTACTCTTCATGATACATATGTAGGTGAGCTTGCCAGTGGAGGGTAGCCGCCAGCAGCAGCGCCCAGGGAGCTGGGGGTTATGGACCTTGCTCAAGGGCCCACACATGTAAATATTCTGTCAAGGCTGGGGCTCAAACCAGCAACCTTCTAGTCATAGGCTGAGCCACACACTGTCCTTTTAAAGTATCAATAGGCAAAATATTTCTAAACCAAAAAATCAAGATGCTGTGTACATGCAGTTTTTTAACCCAGCGGATGGTCATGTTTTTGGCCTCCATCGGGTTAGACCTCAAACAGTAAAAAAGATATCTTTTGACTGTATCCTACATCCAGCAAAAACAAGGCTTAGATCCCTTCAGCTTCCCTCCTGTCTCACATCCTCCAGTCACTGAAGTAAAGCAGCTTGGTCTCTCTCCACAGGGGACAACAGCGGCTGGGCAGACTTCTTTGATCGCGTTGTTCGCCGGACCGACCCGCAGGACCTAGCCAGCGATTGCTGTGAGTTTAGGTGCCGGCTAGGCACCCAAAAGGCTTGTGTGAGGGCTAGTAACTGCTGCGGAAAACAAACTGAGACATTTCATTAGTCAACACTATTAGCTATTGCCTCTAGTAAGATTGCATAAGTGGATGAATTATTAAAGGCCTCTCTTAAGGATGTAATGGAAGCATACCTAACTGTCTTTGAGAGGGGAACCATTTGATTGGTAAGGTCTAGCCTGCATTGTGCATCTTGAGAAAGAAAATAATTAGAAGAATGATGTCTATTCTAGCAGTTCCTATTGTACGATCGTCGTCTTTTTTTGCAGTGCTGGAAAAGTACCTGGATGGCTGCAAGTGCATTCAGACTGAGCTCCAGTGTGTGCATCTGAACCTGGACACTGTCCCACAGGCATCCTGGAATGTCACCTCACTGTAAGTCCCTCTGTGGCCCATGTCTTTCCTCTCTGTTTTACACTAAATGTTGTACAAAAAAGTACTCCATTATTGAGTACTTCTCCTGTAAACAAACTGGACTGCAATTCTAAAATCAAAAGACATTTTTTTTTTGTTTATATCTCCGCAGTTAGCTCTGTGTCAAGCTAACTGCTGTCTGTATTGTCTGCCTGCCTCCCTTCAGCTGGGGGTCAGGTTTGGGGAGAAGGTGATTTACTGAAGCCGCATTTGTGCATGACTCTCCAGGGTGGAACTGATTTAGACAGTGAGCGTGAATTATATTAGCATATGTTCAATTTAAAGTTAAATTGAAATTGAAAATTTTCTTTTAATGAGAAGACAAAAAGTTACAAAGCACATTCTATTGTGTAATTATTTGTTGGACTAACAAGTTAATTTTACTAACATTAACATTAGCTATAGAATTAGAAGTAAATGATTCATTTGTCTTACATCCGGATGGGCACAGACAAAGCCTGATGTAAATAAGTGGACTTTTTCATGAGAAAAAGGGAGTCAGCAACTGCCACCTTCTCTTTTGTCTTTCAACATTTTGTAGCCTTAAGTTTCTTTTCTTATAACCTTATAATTTAATTTTTATGCGCACACTGAATTGGCACTAACGTCTGTGAATGTAGACTGGCTGGCCGATACTAGCTAGTCGATGTGTGGTGGGGGGGGGAAGGCAGGGCTCAATCATTCCAGTTAAAACACAGGGGGGGACAGACGGTGTCTCACAGGCGCGTCACTAGGTTTTAAGCACAGGGGGGCTTGGCCCCCAAGAAATGCACACGACATGAACAAACATAGCGCATGAGCACAAAATTTCACAAACAGAACACAAAGACTGAGAAATTGATTTTCAACTTTTTTGGACAGATTAATCATCTTAGGCCACCAATAGATTTGTTGTTTTATTTCAGTCTGTGTTTATTTCAATGTGTTTGCTGCATTAACAACAAGAAAAAGACTGAAAATAAAGTACATAATTTTAAAGTACATAATCTTCGAGACGCAGACGCTTAAGTCAGTCACTCTTGTTCTTTCTATTTGTATCACGAGGCTGTAAAATATATATTTAGTTTCTACCTATATATATTTGAAAAGTAGACCGTCCAAGATTTCTGGAGTGTTTTTTAAATGTGTATATGACAAAAACTCGCATTTCGCATGCGAGTTAAATAACTCGATCGCATCGAGTTATTTAAACGGTTCGCCAAAATTTCTGTTCGGTCCTGCCGGCCGGACCGCCGACCCCAGGGGGTTAATTACATGGGACTCTCTGCTGTTAGCTGGAGCTAACTAATTGTTATTACCAGCAGTGATGAAGACTTTCTTGAAAAACGTATAGGCTTGTTGTCTTGCTGTGTGCAGCATGTACGCTAGTGTGTGCGCAGGTTTAGATGCAGCGGAGTGTAAAGTAGCATTGAAAACGTGGACTGGATTTTCAGTAATGTGGGCGTTCCCTGTAAACAACTGGAACATTGGATAACGAAGCACTGACGCTACCCTAACACTGTAAAGTGAAAGGAACCAACAGATTTATGATCATATTCAAGTGAATAGTGACAGGTTTATATTATTTATTTAAACTCATATTCCTGTGTCTTTATATTGAATTTGTCTGCACAAGTAGAACAAGTAAAAAAAAAAAAACTTGGGGAAAAACACTAAATTATTTAGGAGGGCTAAAGAATATTTTCGGGAGGCTTCTGCCACCCTAAATTAGGCCTAACGACGCCACTGATGGAAAAAAAAAAACAAAAAAAACATAAAAAACAAGTATGCTTTTATTCAGAAATAATAAATAATGTGTTTGGCAAATTGCAATTTCAATTTCCAATAAAATGCGATACAATTATGTTCCAAATATTTTAGGATTTTACGATTCCTGTCACTCAGGGAATCATCTTCACTTCCTCCCCCCTTGCATGTAGCAGTTCTGTAATTGTCATCAGTAAGTTATCTGACTCTTGGTCTTTTTCATGCATAAAACAGATGTTGAAAATATGACAGCTATAGCAGTGGTCGGGGAGAGTCGAGGGGGCATGAACACGCTGGCAGAATTGGGGGGCCCAACACTGTAGAAGGGCTCCCAGAACCTGGCAGTAGGCAGTTGACACTTGAATTCCAGGCTGATTTATTATCTGAATCCACACATTACTGCCTTTGGAATGCCATCTAGCCTGGACAGCATCTGATTAATGTTAAAAGGGTTGATGTACTTTTAATTTTTAATCCTCTTGGATGATCTTTCTGGGAACTGACCTGCAGGTGGTTTCATCTGCGGATGCCCCAGTCCGTTTTTGTATCTTTTGGCAGGGTGGACTAATGCTAGGATTATACACTTGGCCGCAAAGCAATTGGATGTTTTAAGGGGTATTTTTCTGGTGCCAGGGGATGTATGGCTGCACCTAGAACCTGTTAAGCAATGTAATTCAGACAGACAAAACGCACGCAAGTACATTTCGGTAGCATCAATGCCATTTTTCTTTGTCAGCTGTCATTTCCACTTTAGAATCTTTAAAGAAAGCCTTATCATGCATGTGCACAAAGCTTTCGATTCCTTTTGAATTCTTGTGATTGTATAACTACTTTAACCTCTTAAATGGGTGATGTCCTGCTTTAGCTATTCTCCATCTTTTTGGGGAAAGTATTTTTTAATATGTGACAAATGCTCTGTTTTCAATCTTCTCACATGATTTATCTTGCTTTCTGGCTTTGCATCATGAAAAGCTGAAATTTCAATAAGACTTTTAATATCCACTGTAAAATATACCAGTCTTGTAATAGACCTAGACAGTGTTCTGACAATGCAACCAACATATATGAGAAAAATAGATAATTAACAGGACAAAACACTGAAATTGAAGAAGGCCACAACACCCTAGTTTCAAAGGTATGCATGCCCTTTAATCATGGGGCTGTTGCAGTGTTCAAAGGAATCAGATTCAAAATCATGTCCAAAGATTAGCAGCATGCACCCACCATCAGAGAAAGTGATTCAATGACCCCAAACAAAAGTCAGCAATATCTGTAGGATTTCCTTGAGATATCCATGGTCCACATGGATGTAACAGAACACGTTATGGTATCTTATTGCTGAAAGGTGCTGGTTGAGAGAGGGATATTCATATCAAGGAATATCAGGGGTGCTGGATGTACCGTGGAACACTGTGATCTTCAATAAGTGGAGCGAATGTGGCTCCATGGGGACATTGCTAAGATCAGGATGACCCTCCAAAGATGAGGACAGGACAAGGAAAAAGCAGGGAATCTTTCAGGCAGCCTACATTAAAGGAGATGCAGGAATTCCTGGCTCACTCCATGCATGTCACAATATCCTGTATCCTGAGCATGTTTAGACTATGGTGTGGAGTGATGTTACAGAGAAAAAGGAACATTCAGGCATATCTAAAATTTGCAAGAAATACGTTCTAGCACTTTGAACCATGCATGAGAAAATGTCTGATTAAATGATACAAATAACATAGTCTTACTTCTAGGAGACAGTCCATCATCTAGAGATCATTTACTATGAAGTTTTGGGGGGGTAAGATCATGCTTTAGGGCTGCTATTCACCCGCTGGGACTCAGTCAAGATAGATAAAATGGTGAGAGGCTCCTAATATCAAGACATTTTAGCCAAAAAAACCTGCTGACAAAAAGCTAAAGATGAAGACAAATTTTTGCTTCCAGAACAACAATGAGCCAGAGTGTATATCCAAGTCAGGGAAGGAATGGCTTTAGAATAGGAAGATCAGAGTAAAAGAGTGGTAATGGCAATCCCATAGAAAACCCATGGAATGACATCAAAATCAATTTGAGGAGTTTTTTGCAAGGAAGGCTGGGACAAAACTGCAAAGTCGAAGTTTGCAAAGTTGATAGAAATTTATTTACAAAAAGCTTGTAACAAATAAATGCATCATGGACTTCAACAAATTATTAGTTAAGGTGTTTATGTACATTTTTTCAGGGTTTGTGTGGTTTTATTTAAATGATTTGTTCTACTATTTATTTTTTGTTATTTTTCTGATTAGTACTGCCACATCAGTGAAGTGAATTTTTTTACATGATTTATTTACATTTCTGACTTTAAACCACAAAAACCTGCAATTTAAACAATGCCATGCAGACTTTAAATAACCACTGTATTTACATTTTTTCATATATAAATAAAAGTAATGTCAGTCCTCATATTCATTGTTTTGTAATGCACAATTAATTTAGAGAATCTAGTCCATTGCCGTTTTCTGCTTATTTTTCAAAATAAAAGACCCTGTGATCTTGACCAGGGCCCTACCATCTGAAGTATTTTTTGAAAGGATACAGTTAGTCTGTGCTTGTCTTCACCAAAACAGGTCCCTCAAGAGTAACATCATTCAGAAACTTGTCGAAGACGGATTTTCCAGATACTCGGAGCTGCAGAGACTGTAAGTATCACCCCTTGTATCTCATGGTCTTTGGCCTAGTCCACATAGAAGCCGTCTGCACATGAAGGAACATCCTGTCCTTATTCAGTGTATTTTGAAAGGAAATGCTGAAAAAGTTGTTGCCAGGAGTCATTGTAATGGAAATCTCTCTCTCGGCCCTGAGGCAGGTGGATGCTTCAGAGCATCTTAGCCATAATCATTTAGTTCATCGGGAAAAGTGATTTACAGCAACAGTAGATTAGGGTCTAAATATAACATATAAAATGGGTAGGGAATATGGCACACAAACATCTGTTAGTAAATAAACTGCAATCAGGGGAAGGGATGCAGTGAACTGATGCTATGAATCAAGTTTTAGCTACATGAAAGTGGGAGATCAGCTGCTGTATTTGCTGTTGCAAAAACATGGAGAGGAATTCTTATTTAGAAATTGGGTAGCAAGGACAATTACACCTCCAGGGTGGCGGTTTCAAATCCCCCCTCCCCAAGAGTAGGGTTTTCATATTCTCCCCATGACAAATGGATTTTCTCCCAGTCCTAAGACACTGGGTGTTTCTCACTCCCAATAACACAAAGATAATACTTGTGTTCTTGGTAAGAGCATTCTTGCTAACTTACCTCCCAGGAAAGAATGCAATGAATAATGGGATTTTTCTCATTAGCGAGGATGCAACCGATGCTTTCTTGATATTTGAGATGGGGGAAGAATGATATCCGGGGATTTTTACTGTCCTCTGTACTTCTGTTCTTGAGTATTGGAACTGTACTTCGACAATGGAAGATGACGTGAAATGGGTACATGGGAACACAAGAATGGTCAAGTAGGCATACATTCATAGACATAATACATCCATTGTGTTATGTTAATTTGTATATTCAAATTGCCTCTACCGTCTGTTTCTGTATCATTCGAGGGACTAAGTGCACCTAGTATCCTAAACAGTCTCAAACAGGCTACAGGCTCTTTGAGAACATAACCAGGATGGGTAGTTGAGTGGGTGAAAATTTGTGATAATTCAGATTTTCTATTATTTAGTTTTGCTATCTTTATTTAATAGGCATATTAAAATTATTAGGAAAATAAAGGTCTGTTGACATCTCCGCTCAACACTGAATGAGGAAATGCTTGGATTTTTATGGAAATGCTACCAGTTGTTCTCTTGGGGGAGGGCAGATGCCTTTGACCTTAATGTCCTCCAAGTATTACTTACACTAGATTGCCAGCATCAAGAAACAAAAGACAATTTATCACAGGACAATGCTTTGCAGTCAAATTTTACAGTTTTTACAAATTTGTAATGCACTTATTTCTTGTTTAGGCTGTTTTGCTTCCACAAGCTTGGTAATTTTTTCTGTTGTTAACTTCGCTTTTCACCAACTGAAGCAACTCGACCACCCGGCACAACCACATTAGGGTCCTTCAAGGAAATGTGCTCACATCCGTGTTTGGCCTGTTCCCAACTCACATAGATAAATGTAAATAATATTAGTAATAATGATAATGCCCAATTAGCATACGTATTTAGGGGGGGCCAAAGGAGGAGCCATGGATTTCGTCATGGAGGTACTGGCCTCCCCTGGCACCCCCAAAACCGCCCCGGTATATATTAATCTTAAAATAACTAAACATTTACCTTTTGGAGTTTAACCAATACACTGTATAGATGTTGGTTATTTGTTTCCTTTTGATATTCACAATACTAACTAGGCCAAGTAAACCATTGTCCATAAAATTGCAATAACCTGTTTTTGCCAACAGTTTTCTTCAGAGGAATAACATATGGAGCGTATCCAGTCGAGCTTTCAAAGGACTGTACAAGCTCCAAAAACTGTGAGTGTCTTTACACAGTTTGTTTTGGAATAGAGAAAACAATAGCACGTGCTAGTATGTCTAACGCAAAATTCTTCAGTTAAGCTTCCTTAAGCGAGGAAGAATATGGGAAAAGGCTATGAGAGAACCACTGTTATGCACGGTTTAGCCTAGCAAAGTACTTAACTACAAAAACTAAAAACATATCATGGGATCTGTTTAAAGCTAGTTTTAAAATCCCCTGTAACTCAAAGACACACAGTGAACACACATCCAAACAGCTACGTGGCAGTACATGACAAAAGGCTTTCACTCCAGCTCTGTTCCAACTGTCACACCTCGACTACTAAACTAACTCTATTCATATAAGCTAACTCTAATCAAATCTTGTAGGCTAAGCACGGACAGTTGTGGTTCATTAAGTAATGTAACTGTGGACTGATTGATTGCCATGGAAATGCAAACCAAGCCCAATGTTAAATATTCAAGCATCACTCGAACCAAGCAAGATAAGATGTCGATGGATGGGTAAATAGATATTCAAGCAGTATGCAGATCGAATTAAAGTTCTCAAGGTGAAAACAAGAAAATCATATATTTTGAAATATTGACTTTTATGTCTGCAAGCCTTAAATGTAAAGCTTTTTGTCTGACACTTTTTACATGTCCCGTTTAAGAAAGTTTTTTTTAATTATGTTTTCAATAGACGTTATTTCTGAAGTACATGATTGAGTTATTAATAAATAATTTGGTAACACTTTCCTTGATGGGGCATAAATACTTAGTAACACTACTGAAGTACAAATTCTAACCAAATATAATCACTAATTGAGACAATAAGTCGTTATTTCAACATAATAATATAGTCGATATAACGAGATATTATCTTATTTCGACATAATAAGTTATTATAACGAGATAGTAAGTCGTTGTTTCGACATAAGTCGTTATTTCGACATAAGTTGTTATAACGAGATATTATCTCATTATTTCAACACAAGTCATTATAACAAGATAATTAAGTTGTTATTTTGATATAATAACTTGTTATTTCGACATAACTCATGTTATGTTTTGCGCCAATATTAAAGAATGCATTAAGCCATGCTGACGCACTGTTAACATCATTAGCTTACTTGGTACACTAACGACCCATGTATTTCTGGGAATTTTACATAGTTTGTGCTTTCATTCCAAGTTCCTTACTGATGTGAACTCTATGTAGATCATTAATATGCTCCATATCATTCTTATCGTTTGTAATAAATTTCCTATAAACTTATCGTGTGTAGCATTTTATAACATTTCATATTCCACTAATTCGTTTCTAAACATCTACATCCGAACTGAAAATCAGAATAACATTGACCGATGAGCCAGGACAGAATTACGTTGCACGTTATTACGTTGGTGCAATATGACCCATATGTCTAATTTTTCAACTGCATTTTACTGTGCACAGACCGAGTGATTCAGTGGTAAGAACATGAACAGCCTTAACCGTGGCGAATACACCCTACATGTCATGGTTTTCGAACATACGCACTCAGCCGACCCATTATGAGATACCGTAACTGTACTGCCCCACCCACATAATGAACTGATGAACAACCAAAATCTGACCTGACCCAAAAAAGCACTGAATCCTAAGTGATGAAATCTATACCAGTAGATCTTATTTAATCCCTGATAAAAAAGGTAGACACTAGTATACATTTCAACGTAGGCTACAGCAAAGCCATAAAACGCTATCAAAACAAAATTATTGAAACATGTACATGTAGTGAAGTGAAAGTAATTACTTGTTATATGTGAAACACACCAGTGCACAACACTCTGCATTTGACCCACTAAGTGAAGCAGTGTGAAAAATTCATCAAATGTGGTTCAGGGCTTCCGTACATCACAATTCATTTATGAACAAACATAAGATTAGTATTTCACTTGTTATTCATTAATTGTTCCTTCACTAGTTCCTTCCACAATTAACAGATATAGTAACCGCTTGACAGAGATAAAGCATGTCATGATGCATTAATGATGAATTATCATGGGATCAGTACATAAGTATACAGCATAAGTCATAGCATAATACAGTCAGTCCTACTACAAAAGATGATATTACACTGCAAATCTGTTCTAATACAACTGATATGCAATACCCAAGTCCGATACAATGTGGAATGGCATTTGTATTTGCATGGTTTTCAGTCAAAGAGAAAAGCACTACACAAGCTATAACGCCAAATGGAGAAATACTACTTGCTTGCAAAAACAGCTATCCAAGTGAATGATAGTGATGTCTCATTTGTGAAGAAATTGTGAACCTGATCTTTTTAGTGAATCAGTCAAACCGGTTTTTAAATCTAAAAGAATCAAACTTTTTGTACATTCACGCATTGCACAGGTCAATGGCGTAGATTCTAAAAATCTAAAAATATTCGGCAAATTATCAAATTCAAACAGCAACCTTTTTAATTCATTTGCTTTTTGTAGACTGTCTGTAGGCATTGTGCCTTCAGCACCCCTCCACATACCATAATCTGCTGCATGCCCGGTCTCGTGATGGCTGTGCCTCATTACTCCTTACCGCTGTATTTTCTGACCCTACTCGACAGTGCTCTCTCTTCAGAAAAGACTCCAGGCGTGCTCCAAATTAAACCAAGAGCACCATATAGTGGGGTCAGAACATACAGTTCATGGTTCATGAAGCGTAGTTTTGGCCATCACTACTCCTGACTCTTGGCAAAGGACAAGTTACCAAGTTAGGCATGTGCTGTTGAAGTGTTTGTCACTACAGGATCTGAATCAACTGTGGATTTGAGTTACGCATGTACCGGCATGCATTCCAAGAAGATTCCAGGGATTAGACAATTTGCGATCACTGGATTCACGGTGGGAAGTTTATCTACTGGTGCTGTAGGAAGAGAAGGCCAAGGCCCACACCAGAGATGCTAGCAGACAAGCTGAGAGCATTGCAGTATAGGAGGGACCACCCTATCAGTTAGATGAATGAAGAGCGAGAGCAAGTCCAATGGAGCCAAGGCAACCCACGGAGCAGGAGCAGCACGAGTTGGAGCGGCTGCGCAGTGAGCTGGTCAGCTGGGAGCCGGAGCAGATCCAGCCCAGGCAGCAGAGACAGCCTCACACGGCGGGGAGATGACTCTAATCGGTGTGGAGGAGATATGTCGCAGCTTGGAGGCCCCGCGGGCCCAGCGGCGCTGCGAGCTGGAGCAGTGGGAGCAGCAACTGCAGGATGTGCCGGTGGAGGGACTGTGTTTGGAGATTTGCCTGTTAGAAGTGTGAGTGAGACCCAGATGCGGTGGCCATGCTGCACGACCATGAGGAGGCATGCTGTGCTCTGGAGGCCCAGCTAGCGGTGGAGCTCCGCGAGTTACGGGAGGAGATGGCCTGCTGGGAGCAACTGCTGGGAAGGGTCAGCACCCGGCGGGACCCACAATGTCGACGCCCGGCAGCAACCCAATATCCGGCAGCCTTCCAGTGCCCTTTGCCTTGCCAGCGCTTGTAAGTTCAAGTGTTGACAGCTTCCCCCCTTCATCGGAGACACACCAGAGGCCGCCACTAAATATTTGGGACTTGACCTGAAGCTGAGGTGGGGACTGGGTGTGGTGTCACCGTGATGGCTGACCATTGAGGGGGAGGGCAGTGTGGTGCCAGCAAGATGGCTCAAAGTATGGGAGCCATCTGCATATCCCAGCATGCTCACAATTTGTGAATATACGCCTGTGTATATCTTCTTTGTATTTTGCTGCAAATACTTGTCACGCTCCTAATTGTTGCATGTGCCCTGATTACCTATCCTGTATGTGAAGTACTGACATGTCTCTAGTTGATGTATATGTGTGTGCCTTACCATCCTTTGTGAGACCTCCCCACGTTTCCTTGCCATGTTGCTGTCATTTATTGTGTAGTCTCTTTAAGGGCTGGTATTAAAAGAGCAATTCCATATGAATCTCTCGCCTCGTTTTTCATATAATTTATTAATATATAATTATTATTATTTCTTATTTAAAATACATGCAGCTGCATTATTGGCCACTGGAATCACTGTTATAATTATTGTATTAATATTGTTTGGTGTTAGTAAGTTAGTTTGTAAGTTTTGGAATTCCATTCCCCTAACCTTATTTTTCCCATTCCCAGTATATTTTAGTACCTACATGATTTTAGTGAGCGCAAAGTTTTTCAGGAACACGCATGCTTTGCAGCTGGAGTAACTTTACTATAGTATTTGAACCCCAACACGTAAAGTATTACCAATAAGGCCCAGTAAAAATAATTATTAGTTTATCATCCTTTCAATCAGAAACAAGTGATGAGGGAGGGCGAATTTT
>JABFEA020000039.1:15182127-15194348 GCA_019775915.2 Cyphomyrus plagiostoma | reverse complement strand
CCAAGCGAGCTTGATGGGCCGAATGGCCTCCTCTCGTTTGTATAGTTCTTATGTTCTTATGTTCTTATGTTCTTAAGGCTCTGCGCTTGTGATCAGGTCAGTGAGTGAAGTCTGCACCCCGGAAGAATGGTCACAGGTTCACTGGGCCATGAGTGAGGCTCCTAACCCCCAGCTCCCTGGGTGCCATAAGGTGGCTGCCCTTTGCTGTGATCCCAAAGTCACTCTCGTCTGTATAGAAGAACAGGATGGTGCAAGGAAAATAGAGAATTTCTCCACTGGAATTAATAAAGTATCAATATTAGATACGCAGGCATATCCTAGCAATAGACTTGGTTACATAGTACATCTTCTGTATTATGAAAGACCACTAAACTCACAAAAGGTTGAAAATAAAAGCCATAATCAAAGTTGTCATAAGTTTGAGATCAGGAATGTTACATGTCCTTGTATAACTATTAAGGTAATACATTATATACTGTACTTTCCTGCAGAAACTATCCAAGGTAGGGTAGCGCTGCCGTGCATACAGTCACCCGAAATTAATTTTTCCATACATTTACCTGTTTTTTTTTACATTGACTGTATGTGAGAGAAGTCACAGGTTGTAAGTCAGGGACAGTCTGTAGTCCGTTTTAGCATCTGATTATTTAAAGGCCTGCTCTGAATGACCGGCCACCAGGAAATCTCCTGCTACTCCCAATGGCTGGTCTGGATCTGTCACATGGTGATAAGGAGTTCAATTCCTGTCCTGCTAAATGAGAGTTATGGTAAGATTGCGCACAATTGGACAGAATATACATGGAAAACAGTTCAGCATTAGTTGTTGTTTATGGGCGCCTATGACAACATGGTACCTATTATTCTATCACATATTTCCATCTATTCATTTTCCATTATTCATTACGAGATTTGAATGAGCCTGGAGCTTAGCCCAGGAAGCACAGGGCACACCCAGGATGTCATTTCTGTTCACCTTGAGACTCACACAGAGGTACACATGAAAAATATGTCAGACACTAATTTACCTAACAGGAGACTTACATGGAGCCAGCAGAGCTTATCACAGATGTACAAAATTGAGAGTGGTGCTACTCGGAAGGCTGTTCTCATGCAACTGAAAGACTGGAGGATCCAAGAGAAACAATAAAAATCAATCGTGCTGCAGAACTCAGTAGAAGTGCTCTGTAAAGAGGTATGGGAGTTAAATGTACTAGGATTCTGGCCAGATCAAAAGGAATCTTAAATTAAATCTGCCAGGTCCAGCTGTGTTGAAGATTGTTGGATTTGTATTCAGCTGAGGGTAATGATGAGGTCTCCCATGCAGGAGCACTAAGCAGACACGCCAAAAGCTACACAGGGGGGTCGGGGGTCTCTCTCCTCACCTGTTGCTGCTTCATTGCCAGAGAAATGCAAAGGTATTTCAGCTGGATGGCTCGCGAGTGCCAAATCCAGGAAGGGGGGGGGTCTTAAATATTTTTTAACAATATCTGGTAGCACATTGTGATGCTTCAAGTAAACAAAACTTTATCTGCCTGCAGTGTAAGTGCCAGTAGCTCTCATTAATTAAGTGCAATTTTCACAGCTGATCACTACAGGGTAGAGATTCAAAAAGAAAATCTTGTCTGGAACTGCATTTCTCATCAAAATCACTTTGGCAAATGCCTGAAGCTTGTTGGGGCAGACAATTTCTACAGAATACTCTGTGCATTAGCTGACTGACTTTCACAGTTGCATCGCTGGTCTCCCCACTGTATACTGTTGTTTCTAGTGTTCTGCCAGCAATTAATTTGTTTAATTTATCCCCATTTGCCCTTGTAAACTCTTGTATTTGTTGAATATTCTATTACTTCACCACTGTAATGCTCCCCAAGTGGAATCATTACAAAAATGGATCCAACACAATAGTCTCCCCCCAAAGAAAATAAATGAATGTATCAATAAAAGGCTAATCCTGTGACTTACCCTGTGATTTCCAGGGGAATAACATCTCTATACTCTCGATTTTTGGGTTAGACCATATGCATTGAATTCTTCGTCAGAGAGTGTTTGCAGGTGCAGTTGTGATTAAATGATGAAAAGAAAGAACATTTTTAAGACGGATTAAACATAAATGGGCAATAATCCACAATATAATTCATAGGCTAGCAGCCATTTCCTCCTTTTAATTGCTTTGACTTGATGCTTAATTTAATATATTTTATTTTTTGGCCTGATTTGTTGGATTACTCTAGATTAAATTTTTTTGGGAATTGCTCAAAAGAGATCTCTGTTGCATTAATAGTTTTATAGTTTGACAAAGTCAATAGTTATTCAGTCCAACCTCTTTTGCTGGGAATGGAAACTTGGCTAGGAACCGCCCCTCCCCAGTGATATTTGAGTAGTATAAGGGGGAATGTTATATTTACCATAAGTCATCAGGCTAAAAATGCAGATCCAGCATCAAATATCGTCCCATATGCAGTAAATGACATTGATAGTGGTTTGTCTCAAAAGGCCATTTCCTGTTGCTGAAAGATAAGCAATGGACTGGTCTATATATAGGCTGAGGCATTTTTGAGTTTTTTGCAAGTATTAGATATAGCAATGAATTCAGATGTATAAAGAGTCAAGATCAAAACATATTTTGCAGGCTACACCACTGATGATTCATCATGCTGTATTTTTCCAGCAACTAGAAATGAGCAATTCTTTTGAGTTAATCACATTACTGTCTATCATGTTATAAATGTTAATGGATATAAATATTTTATGTCAGTATTTTATGAGACCTGTTTAAGGTGTTGTTAGTATCTAAGTGATTAACTGAGAATACTGCTGCAGTGAAATCATTTGTGGTAAAATACACTGCCCAACAAAAAAAAAAAAGTTGCCATTTGAATTTTTCTTTGAACCGCCTTTAACTTTGATTATGGCATCTTTAACTTTGATTATTTGTCATAGCATTGTTTGCACAGGCTTATGCAACATCTCAACCTTTATTTTCATCCAGATGTGCATTAATTTCTCCCAGATATCTTGTATTGACAAGTGAGTTGAACCACTCCATAAAGCCTCCTTCAGCACATTCAATGAGGTTAAGACCTTCAATGAGGTTAAGGTCACAACTCTGTGGTGACCAATTCATACGTGAAAGTGATTCCTCATGCTCCCTGAACCACTCTTTGACAATTCAAACCCAATGAATCTTGGAATTCTTTTCCTTAAATATGCCCATGCCAACAGGGAAGAAAAAAAATCCATTTAGGGATGGAAGTGTAACCTGGCCATTCAGTCGATTCTGGTACTCAGCTGACTTCATTTTATTGCTGCATAATGTTGCTGAGGTATAATAATCATCGAATCATTAGTTCTTAAGTATATGCTGATCTAAATTCAAATAGCAACTTTTTTTTTTTTTCGGGTCATGGGGGTAGCAGCTCCAGGAGAGATTCCCAGACCTTCCGCTCCCCAGCTGCCTTTACCAGCTCTTCAGGGGGATGCCGAGGCATTTCCAGGCCAGCCGAGAGATATAGTCCCACCAACGTTTCCTGTGTCTGCCCTGGGGCCTCCTCCCTGTAGGACATGCACGGAAAACCTCTCCAGTCAGCCGCGCAGGAGGCATCCGCACCAGATGTCCAAACCACCTCAGCTGACTCCTTTCGACGTAGAGAAGCAGTGGTTCTACTCCGAGACACTCCTGGATATCCGAACTTCTCACCTTATCTCTAAGGGAGAGCCCAGACACTGCGGCTGTATTCGCAATCTCATTCTTTCAGTCATTACCCATAGCTTATCACCATAGGTGAAGGTAGGGATGAAGATGGACCAATAGATCAAGAGCTCAGATGGACGCTGCACCAATTTGTCTGGCCAGCTCTCGATCTCGATCTCGACAACAGAATAGGGGTAAAATAAAAGGATTTAATTGGAAAACGAAGGGGCATAACAAGCAAAACATGGCACTAGACTCCACAACAATTCAAGACAGTGCAGTGACAGAACTAGGGAAACAAACTCTGATTTGGACTTAAATACATCGAATTAATACAGACAATTGGAAACAGCTGTAAAAGCACTGGGAATCAACATGAGGTTAACAAGGGGGGTATGGCACAGGAGGATCGGCATGATTAGGGTGTGACAGAACCCCCCCCCAAAGGCACATACACCGGGCGTGCCCCAGGGGAGCGGAGGGACGGAACTGGGAACACAGGACCTGGAAAACAAAAGCAAAAACAAATCAACCGGGCACAGGGAACAAGACAAACACACAGAACAGACACAGAGACAGCAACCACGGGAAAAGCAAAGAGGCACAGGGGCAACAACACAGGAGACACAGGGGGAACACCAACGGGAGGAACAAAGGGGCCAGGAGTGAAGAAAGGAAAAACAGGAGGACGAGGAGCAGACACAGGGGTCACAAAGGGACCGAAAGGCACAGAGGGACCGGGGACAAACACAGGGGGCACAAAGGCAGGGACCACGGAGGTGAAGGGTAGGGGGAAACGGGGAGCCTAAGGGAACCCTGGCAGGCGAGGGGCAGAAGCCGCGGGGGCAGCAGGCAACCGCGAGGGCAGAGCCGGAGGGACCCTTGATGAGCGCGAGGGGGGAGCAGGAGGAAACACCACAGATGGCAAGGAGGAGGGCGGAAGGACAGACAGACGGGGCTAGGAGGGAGAGGAAGGGGACACAGGCGAAGGAGGGAGCAGCAGCCATGGCAGGCGAAGGCGCAGCCGCCGCTGGCCATGGCATAGGCAACTGATGAGTCGGAGACAGGGGACCTGCATTCGACCGACGAAGTGCCAGAGGTGGGACCGTAGCCGGCTAACGAGGTGCAGGAGGCGGGACCCTAGACAACCACCATGTCGAAGCCAGGGGCATTGCATGCGACTGCCGAGCAGGAGCCAGAGGACCCGCAGGCGACTGCCGAGCCATTGCCAGGGGTCCCCTCCCCTTCCAGGAGACTGAGAGGCGGGGACCCGGCCGGGGTCTGTTACACTGGGGTGACAGTGGAAGGGTCGCTGGGGTGGTCACGGGGGAAGTTACAGGAAGAGGCACAGGGGAGGTCAGGGAGATCCCCAAGGGGTCCCACTCCAGCTCCTCCTCTGACTCCACTATGGAGGGAGGAGCGTTGGTCTGGCAGTCCGGGGCCTTAGGCAGCATCTCGGGTGTCGCTGGCACAGGAACCACAGGGGGCGACAAAGCAGGAGGCGCAGCGGGGACCTCTGGGGGCGACGAAGCAGGAGGCGCCGCAGGCACTGCTGACTCAGCACCAACAGGGAATGGAGCTGCAGGCACGGGAACCACAGGGGCCAGAGCTGCAGATGAGGGCAGCGAAGCGGCTGGCAAACAGTTGGGGCAAGTGGCAGCAGGCATGAACACCCCTGGATTAAGCACCGGGAGGGATTCCTCCCTACACGCAACAGGGCAGACAGCGGAAAGCGAGACAGCCCCCAGAGAGACTTCCAGCGTGTCTTCCTGTCTCCGTTTTCTCCGCTTCTTCCTGATTTCTGCTTTTGGCGTTGTTGCGGGCACCTCTTGCAGCTCTGACAGCTGACCATAAGGAAAGCCACGAGCCAAGGCTTCTTGCTTTAAATTCACCTCGGCTACCCCGTGTCTCAGCCACCACAGATTCACACACACCTCCCCGGCCAGGTGCACATCTCCGAGCAGGGACATTGCTTCCAATAAGTCCCTGCACCGGTAGCCTAAAGCCTGAAGCAGGGCATCCTCCCGGACTTCGGGCTGATTGACCTAACATATTACCTTGTCGGTGCAGCTGAGGAAATCCGAGGTATCTTCTTTTGGAGTTCGGTCATTCTGTCACATCTCGTGTCACACGGACCAGGGACGCAGGCGAAGGACAACAGAATAGGGGTAAAATAAAAGGATTTCATTGGAAAACGTAGGGGCATAACAAGCAAAACACAGCAGTAGACTCCACAACAATACAAGACAATACAATGACAGAACTATGGAAACAAACTCTGACGTGGACTTAAATACATCGAACTAATACAGACAGCTGTAAAACACTGGGAATCGACATGAGGTTAATGAGGGAGGTGTGGCACAGGAGGATCAGTACGATCGTGGGTGTGACACTCGCCTACCCTCACTCGTGAACGAGACCCAGCGAGGCAATCCTCAACACCCTGGCTGCACCAAGAAATCGATTCCTACTTCCCCTTCCTCATATTCCGGATGGTTTGCCAGAACTTTTTGGAGGCCGATCGAAAGTCACTTTCCATGGCCTCACCAAACTTCTCCCACACCCAGGTTTTTGCTTCCACAACTGCCTGAGCCGCCTTCCGCCTGGCACCTGTCAGCTGACTCCAGAGACCCCCAAGCTAATAATTCCCAGTAGGCCTCCTTCTTCAGCTTGACAGCCCCCCTCACCTCTAGTGTCCACCATTGGGTACGAGGGTTACCTCCACGACTGGAACTGACCACCCTGCAGCCACAGCTCTCCATAGCCGATTCCACAATGGAGGTCTAGAACAGTGTCCATTCAGACTCAATGTCCCCAAGCTCTCCCGGTATGCAGTTAGAATTCTGCCGGAGGTGTGAATTAAAGCTCCAGTGAACAGGAGCCTCTGCCGGATGTTCCCAGCAGACCCTCACTATGTGATTGGGCCTACCAGGTCTGACTGGCTGCCTCCCCTGCCACCTGAGCCAACTGACTACCAGGTGGTGATCAGTTGACAGCTCTGCCCCTCTCTTTACTCAAGTGTCCAAAAGAGAAGGCCACAGAACAGATGATATGATTATGAAATCGATCATCAACCTGTAGCCCTGGGCATGCTTGTACCATGTCCACTTATGGACATCCTTATGCTCTAACATGATGTTCATTATGGACAAACCATGCATTGCACAGAAGTCCAATAACAGAACACCAATCGGGTTCAGATCAGCACACCACTTAGGGAGTTCAAGAAGTTCACTTGGGGCGTCCAAGAAGGCCGGGTACTCTGAACTGTCATTCGGCGCATAAGCACAGATAACAGTCAGAGACCTATCCCCGACCCAAAGGCGCAGGGAGACAGCCTTCTCGTAAACTCCGTTGTTAATGCACCGAGCAGTGGTGCCACCAGTAGCCACCCCAGCTGGGCGTCTATCACCTGCTGCAACTCCAGAAGAAAAGAGCATCCAGCCCCTCTCCAGGAGAGTGGTTACAGAACCCACACTATGCGTTGATGTGAGCCCGACTTATACCTAGTCGGTATCTCTCAACCTCATGCAGAAGCTCAGGTTCCTTCCCTACCAGAGAGGTGACATTCCATGTCCCGAAAGCCAGTTTTGTCAGCCGGGGAGATAAATATATATATATACACACACACACACACGGTAGTACCTCTGTTCTCGAACTTAATCTGTTCGAGATCGAATCCTAAAAAGTCAGAATTCTGATCGAATTTTTCCCATAAGAAAAAATGGAAAATCAATTCACTATTTCACTATTAGCTCCTGTATCCACTGCGGTAAGCTCTGTCTTTGTTTTGGGTTTATGTTAATGCTCGTACAGGTCTGGGACTCCTTTTTCTCAGTCTGTTTATAGCCTGAATGTGAATGCACAGGACACAGACAGGATGGTTTACTGGCCTTTAACACATGAATAGTAATATGAAATATAAGCCTTCTCAATCAGTATATAAATTATTTTGAGACTGCTGTCAGAATATAAACCCAGCCTCCCTAAAACAGCATTATCTAATCATTTATATAATTAGCTCTTTTGATATGTGGGGGTTTCCAGTAATGTTGTGTAGCTGTGAATATCAAAAACAAGATCCTCGAGATACCTGCCAATCTACCTAATCATCATCATCACCACCATCAGTGAGTTAATTTCATCATTTTTATTTTGCATTCAGGCAAAATCTGATCCTCATTCCCAGGTATCTAGATGGGAATGCGTAACTCTTTCTCCTGGAGAATGTTTCTGTTTTGTACAGAAACAATTATAATTTCTCATGGCTGTCTTCCTGAATTCCTCAGTTTATAGTTAGGTAGTCAGCATTTCTAAGCTGTTGTCACAGAAAATGCCAAAGAATCCTAAATAGTTCTTTGTTTTGCTGTCTACAAATGAGCAGATGCGTTGAAAAGCCATAATAACAGGCATCCCAAATCTTGCCAATCCACAGATCCAGAAATACAGGTAATTTCTGATACTGAATTTATAAATTGGTATAGTTATACATGTACATATCTTAGGATTTATTTAAATGTATGTCTACCTGCCTATCAATATACTGTATTTATTATTGCAAATTTAGGAATGAGTCCCAGTTTGGCTTAGGCTAATGGTTGTTGTAGAGTAAAATCTGCAGCCAGTGTTAAGGTAGAGATGGGTCTCTGTTGTTTTCAGTTTTCCGTAGGTTTGCATACATCAGGTTTGTATCAGGACATAGTGTAATAAGCCATGTACCTTTATTGTGGATGCTCACTGGTCCTGGCAAGATGAGATATGATGTGGCACCAGCTGTCCCTGATTGGGACAAAACAGTGCTTTCCTGCCTTGAATCAAAAAGGCGCACAACGGTCAGTTAAAGGGAGAGTAACAGCAATAATGGGCCAAAGATTACAGCAGAAAATTAAATTGCTGTTAAATACTCCCTCCAGTTATTCCTCTGACTGCACCTCTCACAGCTCACCTTTTCTCGCAGGGACTTTGAAGGGAACAAGATCCAGGTTCTCCATTTTTCTACTCTGATGACATGCAACGAGCTCACAGTATTGTGAGTATACCTCTGAATCCCTGATGATGAGGAGACTCATTCGCTATCTCACTCACTCACTCACTCATCCACCCATCATCCATCTTTCCTTTTAAAAAGGAAGAAATGTCAGTTGGTGTCTTTTTCTTTTCCACCATCTTCTATATGCCATCTTCTATATGCCATCTTCTATATGCATGGCCCATCCGCTCTCTTCTATCAATTTATGTCCCATGAGTACTTATCCAGTACAGGGTTTAGCAATTTAGCAGCACTGCTTCACCTTAATGGGGGTTTTTGAGCTGTGAGAGGGAAAAACATGAGTACGACATAGAAACTCCAGCCATGTAGAGCATGACATCAGATTCTGAACCCACCAACTTGGGAGTGAGAGGTGATCATTGCTATACATGGAATCATTGGTCCACCCACTTCTAGTTTTAAATGGTTTTAAATAGCACATGTTATCTTTCTTCCAGAAAAAAACAGCTCTATAGTATTCATTTTTGGTGACATTTCTGCTTGTCAGTGTAGGAACCTGACAGTAAAATGTAAGACCTTGATAGCAAGGATGTATCCTGCTCAGCTGGTACTAGAATGCAGACATTTCCATAACACTCACTGAGGGAGGATAGAAGGGTTTGTGGAGTAAAAGCAGAATCAAAGTCATTCTCCTCCAACTGCTGGAACTTGAAAGACATCAGGGGACACACTGCCAGATATGTATCAATGCCCATTCTGTGGCCTTAGCACTGGAGTTCCCATGTGGGCGGTCTTTCAGGATATCTGCAATCAGTACAATCCAATGCCGCTGTCATCTGGTACTTAACAGTGTTGAAAAAAGCGGGCAAAACCACTGATCAGTGTTGACAGAATCAATACTCAGCCTTGATAGATCCATGCTGTTAACTATCTAATTCTCTTTCAGATCACTGCGTAGCAATAAAATTAGATTCCTCCCTGAAAATGTCTTCCAGCCCCTTTTATTACTGGGAGAACTGTAAGTGTTCAATAAAGCATGTTTACTGCCCTAAACTCTGTCGTACTTTTGTAATAAGTCATTTCTACTGTCAGCAATAACAGATTTATGGCTGATTACTTATTCATGCCCACTAGGAGGAAAAGACATATAAAGAATATATTTTTTCCCTCCTTTTATTATCTGTTTTATTCTGTGTGGTTTTTCACATCTCCTTATCTTACAAATTAACACTGAAGTCAATATCCCTGGGAGCAACGCTGACTGATGCTTCCGTATCCTCATTTTCCTTCTGGTCCTCCCATTCGATTTCCAGAGACTTGTCCAGTAACAGGGTCATGGAGCTGCCGTGGCACATCTTCGGGGGATTAAAGTCGCTGCTGACGCTGTAAGTTCCAAACCGGTTCCAAAAAGACATTTGTCTGTCTTATACATTTTATTTTAGTATCACTTCATTTTAATCCTGAACTCAGTGAAATTTTTGATCCAGCAGTAATCTTTTGCAGAGCTATGTGTTCTTTGTGTTCTTGGAATAATTATTTTTGTGTATTTTTACGTATTCCAGAAATATATCCCATAATCCTTTGAGGCACATTCATCTTGGCCTGTTTGATCCACTTATCAGTCTTCAGTCTTTGTGAGTAAAAATGGTACATCTATAACCTGCTGCCAGTGAAATGACACTGAAGACAAGTCACCCATATAGATTCCAAACCTGCTCTTTATCATTGCCTTTTTAAAAATAGTATTCTCTTTTGTTATGTGTAATCTATTGTCTCCAGATGTGTTTAATTAAAGTGCTATGTATTTAATACAGAATTTAATTAACATTTAGCAGTATGAGGTAGGGAAGTACACAGTTGTTGACCTATATAGAATCAGATCCACCCCTTTCAGCATTCTAATGGGTAGCTAAAAACTAAGCCAGTAACTCAGCTAATATGGGTTCAGTGTGTTGTACCTTAAACGTTCAATTATGTTAAAATGTAATTTCTGTGACTGGCTGAAAGTACTTTGGGTGATGATCACTGCAAATAATTAAGCTATACAGCAGATGAGCTGAAATCAGAGCGACACTGATGACACTGATGGATGAACGAGTCCATTTTGGTCTTTTTTTATCTTTTGCTCCCAGGAACCTGGAGGGAATCGAGATCCCAAACATTCAAAAGCGGATGTTGGAGCCAATGAAAAACCTGTCACACATGTTAGCATCTAACCTCCCGACTTGGATCTCTGTGGACAGTTTAGTATAGCTGTACAATTTGGTTGTGCAAGAGCCATGTGATGGTCATGACTTTGGGCTGTACTTTGAGTAGTTTTTGATTTAAAATAAAATTGTACTCAGTTAATATTTTTATACTAATCGTATAGTATTTTAAAAGCACCTACCATTGTGGAAGATAACCATTAAATATAACTGTGTATAAAATAGTGTAATATTCATACGAAGAGTGTGAATAGATGTATATGGTTCTGTAACATGATTCTGCCTGCTATCCTCAGCTATTTTAAGATGTTTCAGTACTGCCCTTATGCGCCACATGTGCGGAGATGCAAACCCAACTCGGATGGGATCTCCTCCTTCGAGAACCTTCTGGCCAACATGGTCCTGCGCGTGTCAGTGTGGGTGATGGCCTGCATCACCTGCTTCGGGAACATCTTCGTCATCGGCATGCGCACTGTTATCCGGGCCGAGAACCACCTGCATGCTCTGAGCATCAAGGTCCTGTGCTGTGAGTGTCACTGTCCCTGCCCTACGCAGACCTTCTCTCTCCATGTGCTGAGTGTCACTGTCCCTGCCCTGCGCAGACCTTCTCTCTCCATGTGCTGAGTGTCACTGTCCCTGCCCTGCGCAGACCTTCTCTCTCCATGGAGAGAGGGACTGACCTCTGTCAAGGACCAACGGTACTATCATAATAGGCCATAGGGTTGTGCCAGAGTGTAGATAGGTTATACATAGAAACCGCACAAGCACAGAGGCCCACAATTTGTGGACATTAAAAAGTTAATCAAAATTCATACATGCACAAGTTCATGCTTTGAGGCATGGAGGTGACAGCACTGTCTATTTTCTATGCTAAAGGCTTTAGCATCAGGCTGTTCATTTTCAGGTGTGGAGCAATTACCCAGTTTATTTTTGACACAATGATTACATATAAAATACACATTTCTGCTGATTCTCAAACCCCAGAATGATTTTGCAAATGTATTCTTTTCTACAGTAGGATATCTGCAAGATAGCCATTGGAGTAGAGGTGAATGTTATTTCAGCGTTCAATGCTGCTTTGCCGTCCGCACGCTGTAACACAACAGCACCGGCTGTCCCAGTTTTCCCAGCTTAGTTTCGCCTGTAATTGTTGTGTATACCCACTGACTCTTTTAACTTTACCATGCTAAATGCATTTCTGTTAGTAATTGACTGCCTTTTAAGTCACCCAAGGCATCCTGCGAGAGAGAGATTTGCTGCGAGAGAGTGTTGAGCTGCAGCGATTGTTTTGGGATCGTTTGGGATTATTTTTGGAGTGTTTGTGTGCTTT
>JABFEA020000039.1:15147836-15174446 GCA_019775915.2 Cyphomyrus plagiostoma | reverse complement strand
GGGCGGATTGCTACCCCTGCACCCAGGATAAAATGGGGCCATGACTGACATCAGTGTCAATGACAGGCTTCCATTTAAAAGTAACCTCCCTTTACAAATATCTGTCAAACCAGTGAGCAATAATTAACTGCCTGGGACAAAGAACATAGTATTAATGCACAACATCAGGCCAGCATTTGCGAACCGCTAGGCAAATTTTGCATTATTTGAAAGCAATGCAAAGTGACCAATTGTATGATAGGCTGATCATTGTTCGGTGTTACACTGGGCGAAAAATGCCTTATTTTATTTGTAATACAAATATTTTATGAAACAAATTTGATCATATGCATCCTATTTTATCATAACCAGCCGTATAAAGGCTTACATATTTTTTCTCCTTTATTTAGCATATAATAGCTCACAAGACCTCCTGACCCTGAATAGGACAAGCGGTTAGAGAAAATGGATGGATTTTACAAAAGACATAAGACACATTTACTAACATTGTAAAACCAAACAATGAAATTCTGTATGGCAACTGTAATACAGAAAATCAGCAATCTGGACGAGAACACTCTCATAGCAAAGATTATTATGAAAAAGGCACAGTGGGTAGAAACATAAATAAAGTGAATAAATACCCATTCCATTAATAGTGAGTGGAATGAGTGAGTTAAAATAATTACAATTATGACTGAAATACGGGGTAGCATCTACCACTTGTGTCTAAGGTATTCTGTAAGCCATAGTGCCAGTGGGGGTTAGGGTGATTGGGGGGCTTTATGGAGTCTACAGCTCTGGGGAAAAAGTGAAAAACAAAGAGTATTTGGTTGTGTCACAATGCACGGAGTGGGGAAGCATGTACAAGGGTCAAGGAGTCGGGAGAACACAGGGTTTAATTAGGAAAAACACACTCATCTACATGGAACGACATCAAATACACAGGATTAACAGGACTAATTAGACACAAGTAGAAACAGGGATTCCACATGAGGTAGAGAGGGGGGCGTGGCACACAGGAGGATCGGTAGGAGCAGGGCATGGCAGGTACTCTCTTCCTGGTCCACAAAAAAACAGAACCAGCAGTGGTCAATGCACTCAACACAAGCATCCAGAAATGGTCCGTAAATATATCCTTTTCAAAACTTTAATTTTGTCCTGCCTGTTGATGATGTCTCAGGATTCAGATATTAACCACAGAACTCCATGCCCAGTTATGTTTCATGTATGTAATATATTAAAACTTGTTGGGGATATAGTTTTAGCTGCTCAAATCCTACTTTGGATATATTTTGCATTTTATTGTATCAAAGAAAAATTGAAGAGCCCTGTGATGGACAGGAATCCTGTCCAGGGTGGTCCGCAGTAGTGCCTAAAACAGGCTGTCATGGGCGGAAACAGTTCTCTGGCAGCACTCATGCAGTGTAAGAGGAAACAAGATTGTGTTTTAATGCAGCTGACTGGGCAACTGGCCTGGGCTGAAATTGTAGGCAGAAGGTGTTAACTTCCTCTCTGACTTCTAGCATGTCACAAGTGTTGGTCCAAAAAATAAGCATGATGCACTAAATTTTGATTATTAGGTAATATGTTTGTTTTATGGGCAAAGTGTTTAACCTAAAACATTATTATTCAGATAGCTCACGTGAAAAAAACCTTCCCAGTGTATTTGAGGCAAGTGACACGTGGGAAATAATTCTAAGGTGTTCTACTTTGGCCTGTATTATTTTGTTTTGGTAGTCCTACTTGCAAATACGGTGATATATGGTGATTTCACAAGAAACTTTGAAAAAGGTTTATTCATCAAAATGCACCGTGACCTGGCCAAAATAACCACTGCATCCGTAAAACATAATTCACATGTATAAAGGGCACAGCAGAGGTGGTAGAGCTTCGTGACTTTCAGGCAGATCATACATGCAGTTCAATACATGGCAGATAGACTTCCTGGGTGGACGTTGCTTCAAAACCGGGTAACAGTAATATATGGTCCAGCAGCATCAGTCTACTACCAGAGAACGAAATGTTGATAGATATGATGCCTGTTTTCACCAGAGATGTTCTCACCCAGCATTGTCATCAACGAAGGACACAGCCAAGAATCCAGATCTGATAAATACACGTTATAATCTTTTCCGTCTCGTCAGAAGTGCCCTCTGTCTTTTTAAATCCAGCTCATCTGACACAAATCAGATCTAGGTGGATTAAATTGCAGACAAACTGATTTTCTGAAGGTCCAGGAACCATGCATTTGGATGTGTAATGCACTCATCGTCCAACCACTTGTCTTGGACTGGGTCACAGATGAGGCCTATAGCCATTCCCAGGTAGCACAGAACTCTACTAGGGAATTTTTTTGTACATAAATACTTCTGTCATGTTTTTATCACAGCAGATGCAGAAAATGAGCTTTGACTGACGGTGATGCCTGCAGTATGTTTTGCTTTAGTGTGGATGGAGCCCCTGCACAGACAAAGGTAAAGCAGACTGAGATCTGTGAGTGTAATGGCATTAAATATAAGCCACTTTTCACTAAAGGAGCCCGTAGCTGAAACCTGAATAGTAGCATTAGTTCACTGCATCCCTTTTTTTGCAGTTTATTTACTAATAGATGCTTGTGTGTCATATTCCTTACCCTGTTGTGATGATCCATCCATCCATCCATCTTCTATACTCACTTGTCCTATATATAATTCAATGTGTTATACTGAGACACGGCAGCCTGCTGGGAATCTGCAATGCACCAGTAGGGGGCGATCAGCACCAAGCAGGCTGACGGTAACTGTGGTTTCCTCATTGTCAGGGGCCAAAGGGACATGGCTGGAAGCCAATACTTCCCCCAACCAGGGGTTGTGACAGTCTCTCCTGGCCAGGGACAGAAACTTCGAGGGGCAGGTGATGGAATGGTGCAGTGTGACCAACTGGTACATTTTGCCAGCTGGGTTGGGGGGGGTGCCTGTGATAAATCGAGGGGGGGGGGGTATTCCTCTTTGTAGGTTTTGCATAATCATCAGTTATCAAAGAGGACATTTAGGACATCAGATGGGGGCACTTTCAATTGTTTGGGGAAAAGGGGCATTTGCTCAGCTACCCCTTGTTGTATGTTTTTCCTGTAATAGACCCTCTTGTCTGCACGCTTATAGCCGTCTTGCCCACCTCACTGTGTGTAGCATGGGGAGTCCTGGTGGTTCAGGGAGCTGTACGCCTGTCTGGCATATGGAGTTTGCTTGTTCTACCTGAGTTGTGTTGGGTTAATGCTCTGTCTGCCTCCCATACCTGGCTGTCATAGTGCATGATGTGTGTGGGTGTGTGTGTTTGGTGATGGGTATTTATATTGGATGGCAGGCAGCAAAGGGCACAAGACGGTGGTTCACCCTGGCCAGGGTGCCAGTCTTTTCCAGGCACACTGCCGGTCATTTGGAGATACCAGTTAGCCTACACAGTGCAGGCCATTGGAGACACCAGTTAGCCTACACAGTGCAGGCCATTGGAGATACCAGTTAGCCTACACACTGCAGGCCATTGGAGATACCAGTTAGCCTACACACTGCAGGCCATTGGAGATACCAGTTAGCCTACATACTACAGGCCATTGGAGATACCAGTTAGCCTACACACTGCAGGCCATTGGAGATACCAGTTAGCCTACACAGTGCAGGCCATTGGAGATACCAGTTAGCCTACACACTGCAGGCCATTGGAGATACCAGTTAGCCTACACACTGCAGGCCATTGGAGATACCAGTTAGCCTACATACTACAGGCCATTGGAGATACCAGTTAGCCTACACACTGCAGGCCATTGGAGATACCAGTTAGCCTAATTGCCTGTCTTTGGTTTGTGGGGGGAGACTTGTGCGACAGGAGAGTATGAAGCAGGATTTTAACAACCACCACGAAAAAACTGATGCACTAGTACCACCTGCTGTTGCAGCACATCCCAGTCTGTTTGGAGGTGGTTACGGAAGCAGGATAGATAAAATGATTAATTTTATACAGTCCTGGAAACACTGCATTTGAACGAATAATAAAGTTACAACTAGCTATTGCAATTTAATTTGGTTATCCCTTATCAGAAGGCAAGTGCTTCATAGTTAATGTTTAGTGTTTGTTGAACAAATGTTTCACTGATTTTGTATAGATGTTCCTGTAAGCAGCTGACCCGCAGAAGACAGATGCTAATATATATTATAATGGTTGATATTACCGGATGAGACTGTTGTAGAAGGCTGCGTCATACTATTAATGGGCCATTCAAATCAAGTCTTTAATGGGATGAAACAATGCTTTATTTGCCATTTATGCAAGTACAGGAACATTGGAATTCTTCTTTTCGTATACCCCATCTTACTCTCGTTTGAGACACATACTGAATGACAGTGTGTCTATCACTTTCTGTTCATAAAATTGTCAAGGACATGGTGAGACTACCAAGACATGGTGGTGCATGGATGGAAGAGGGAAACAGGTCAGAAAAGCGCACAGACTGTGGAAAAACCATGTAAAACTTTCACAGAGCTTAAGGCTGACCTGCAGGAATCTAGAGTGATGGTTTTAACCTATAGCATAAGCCACACGCTACACCAAGGACGGCTTTATGGGCGAAGTCAAGGAGGACAGCACTGCTGAAAAAAAACATTAAAGGCACTGATCTTGCCAAGACAAACCACAATCCTTCTGGGAACATGTTCCATGAACGGATCAATCCAAAGTACAGATTTTCAGCTATTAGTTTAGGGGCGTCAAAATGAAGTTGATAAGGAAACGTGCACCCTGCCTACAGGTAAATATGGTGGAGGATCCATAATGCTGTGGGGCTGCTTTGCAGCGACTGGTACTAGAGGCCTTGAATGTTTTAAAGGAATCATGAAGTCAGAGGATTATTGAGGCATTTTAGAGCTAAATGTACTACCTAGTGTCAGGAAACCATGCTGGGGTCGAAAATCATGGGTTCTCCTGTCGGACAATGATTTGAAGAACATGTCAAAAAGGACAAAGGGATGGTTGAAAAAGTAAACTGCACTGTTTTAAACTGGCCAGCAATTAGTCCTAATCTCAATCAGATCAAAAATCTTTAAAAGAGATGAAATCTGTCATTGGGAAAATGAATCCTGCAAGAGCTGGAGCAAATGACGACTGAAGAAGTGAGAGAATCTACCTGCAGACAAGCGCAGAAAGCTCACCGACAGCTACAAGAAATGTTACTGATACCAAAGGGAGTGTGTCTGTAGATACGCACACAAACAAGAGTGAGCTTGGGCTCTGAGCACAGGGTTAGTCATTTATCTAGACCCGGGCTTAAGGGCCCAGCAAGAACATGACTATGCTGCTGAGGATGGGATCTGAACCTATGACCCTTTGGTCAAAAGGAGAGAGGCCTAACTCACTAAGCCACATACCACCACTGGTAAATAAGTAGTACACCACTCTCCCAATGAGGTAATCAAATGCTGCTCTCCCACATACAGGCAGAGATACTCAGAGGGGTAGTGCACTCTATCCATGCAATGTCACATTTCCCTGCTCAACACGCAACATTGTTCTATCTTCTGTCTGATTGTTAAGCTTAAACTCCCAGTGCAGAGTTTTTATTGCATGCTACTTCCTTAGGCTTCCTGACGTCTGTTCCATTCACACACTAATTTACACTGTCAGTGCTGTCTGCATAGTTTTTTTTAACAGTAAATTCCCTTTTTACATTTTGTAATAGAATAAACTGAGGTGAGGAACCATGGTAGATTAGTGGGTAACACTGCAGCCCCACTAGACTGCCACCCTTCTGCAGTGTGTTCTTGCACATTTTTTACCCCCGTGTAAAAACATGTGGTTTGGTGAACTGGTGCCTCTGACTACCCCCGCGTATGTTATTGTGTTTGCCTTGTGATGGACTGGCATCCAGTTTAGGGTGTTTCCTGCCCTAAGTTCTGCGCATCCTAGAATAGGCTCCAGGTTCTCCATGGTTATGGAAAATAGATATAATTAGCTTGTTTGTGATTTTGTCTCTATGTATTCCATGACTCTCTGAGTCTCTTAGACGTCTAGTTTGTCTGACTGTCAGATAAAACCTCTTTTCCCATAAGCACAATATACAGGCTAATGGTTAAATTTCCTTCACTGAGAAGTAACAGAGTAACTTTTCAGATAGAGTAGGTTGGTCTGTAGGTTTAACAAAAAAGTTACGATTCACATTTTAATGTGTATAATTAAACAGACTTTGAGCCCTATCAGGTGGAATTCTGGATATTGAACACTGATGCTGAGGAACAAAACACCATGTTTGTGTTCAGAATTTAGATGAGAAATATCGCAGTCTGGCATACAGAAGACGTGAACATTGAGTCCTGGTGTCAGAGTGTACTTTGCCAGATCTTTTAGTGCTATTAGGAACAACCCTGACACATCTAGCATGCAAGCAACGTCAGAATAGGACCCACACAATTTCCACCTTCTGTCAGTACTTGGATTCATGAGCCTTATGCAAAATGCATCACAGCATGAATGTGAAGAAAAAAATTCCCAAAGGAGATCAGCAAGCTGCTAATCTCTCTATGGTTATGATTCTGACTGAGGCACATTTTAGGCTGGGAAAATCAGTCTTGCTCACTCATTTTATTTTCTGTGGGATTCTATACATATGCATTTGTATTGCTTTAAAATGTAGGGGAAGTAGGAACATTTTCAGAAAAATTATAAAATCTTTTCAGTAACAGTAATGCATTAATTGCACTGACCTGCTAAGCGCGGGCTTTCTTGATACCTACTTTTTACGATGACTGGCCCGGCACCGTGGGCGCGCTCCTTATGTAAATCTGACCACGCTCACAGACGGAAACAGTGCCGTTGCTAGGGGGCGGTGTCTTGTTCCCGCGGCTTCAGCCCGCCCACCTGATGGAGAAAACTATTGTAGCGCTAAGCAGCGGCTTGAGCAAGTGCACTCAGGGACCCTGAAGGATCGCTTGGACTTTGGTGAGATGTTTGGCCGTGGGATAGAGGACTGAAGCTCACACCATAAGTACAGGCGGTAATGATCTGATTCTCTATTACACTTATAGCTACAACCATATGCTTATTGTTATTTGTGTTAACAACCATTTGGTTCACTGGCTGTGCCTCAAACTGACAACATACTAGCAAACGGATTAATTGCTGTCCTCTTAGAACATGTAGTTTCAGGCTAAATATTAATTTGCCAATGAAGCGCCATGTCGCCTTTCTACTTCCCGCATCATGTTTTTCAGTGACGTCATTATGTGAGCTGGTCTGTTGGCTCGCTCACTTAAAAAGAAGCATTATAAACTGAGTATTAGCCGTTAAAATAACATGTTATGCAACTGGTAATACACTACCAAAGTACGACTGTATGCGATCCTGTGTGCATTAAACGACCGACATTACCCTTTAAAATGAATGCAGACTATCGCTAAAACATTTATAAGTTGATATCCTCTCACAGCAGTTTCCAAAAGGTGTGTTGTACACCTGTATTATATATGTAATGTGCTATTTAAAAAATCATATAAACTTTTTATCCGTTTGAGATGAAGTTCTCTAGAAGAAAAGTTTTTGAAGCCGCGTATAGTTGCCAATATTACATAATTGCTTCAGTGGTTAACGTCGCCTCTGTAAGACGCCAATAAATCATTAATAAATAAATTCCCTAGTGTAATACAGCGCTAAACTTATGTAGTTTCTTGTTTGAACTAGGACTGCAGTTAAGACTTCGTACACATTACGATAAACTCACCCAGTCTTTTGTGTTAAACGTTTTGGAATTAGGTGTGTGTGTTTTAAAGATGCTTTCGGCATGTTTTCTGTCAGTGAATTATTGCAATATGCTGTTATTGTTTACATTTATCTATATATTTGAAATCATTTTCTCAATCTAGGTGGGTATAAATTTAAGGGAAATTTTTTGTCAAAAAGTATTCACCTATATTAATATTAATATTATTATCTGATGTGGTCACTGAGACAGATATGTCACTTTTCTGGTTACTCGTGGCTAACCCAGATACTGTAATTATCTATGCATTTTCGTGTATTTTTCTCGAGTTCATTTGCTCCTGAGACTCGTTTGAATATTTAATGCCTCTCTGCAGTGGGACTTACAAAAAGCTTTTTGCGGCTCTGTGCCATTAAACTCCAAACAGGAGCTGACAAAGTAATGCAAGGTGAAAAAACACGCTTTCTGCATTTCATTCACATCAGTCTACGATCTAGATAGTCATTTTTCTGGGGAGATAAAAGCAGTGGTGTTGAGTGTTTAAAATGAGCTATTTCTCAATTAAACCTTTTCGTCTTCTATAAAATTGGCGAAACCCAGGGCTGGGATTAAAAATAGATCGGAATTTAATACGATCAATTTTGATAGGTCACAAATTACTATTGTAGACCCTTATAATTTCACTATTTACAACTAACAGATTGCGCAAAATGCACCAACGCGCAGATTTACATTGAATTTGACTTCTTATTTCATTGTCCCGGAAAGTTAAAGGTGTCATATTTCCGAGCGACTTTCATTGCGCTGAAGTGAAAGGTGCACTTGACACTTTTGGTTAGTCGGATTACTGTATGTGTTTTAGTAACACGCTGCTAAAATGCCTGCGTGCACACAGCACTGCTCCAAATTGATACAGAAATTTACCCCGTCTACTTCACTATTATTAAATCAACCATCGTTTCGATCGGATGCTTTTTAGCTTCACATACTTGGTTTTTATTGACAAGCGGTGTCATTCGTGAAAGAAAGGAGACCATATGGTTTCTGAATTGTTAAATTATTTGACATCCAGTTGATTAAAATGTAGAATAAGCCCAGTAGTACTGGGGAAAGGTCATTAGTGCATGGACTGAGTTCTTGTCATATTGTGTGAATGGGTTGAGTAAAGCAACCAGCCCTCACCTGTGTAACTGATGCCGATGCGGCTTTGCGCTGAAGGGCTGCGCTTTAATGAGAGTTTAATTCAAGGGCGCGTTTTTGTTTTATATTTTAGTCAACTTTTGTTAGGAAAGATACATTATATTTACTGATTAGTAAAAAGTTACACGTCATAGAAACGTCTGTATCTGTAATTCCTGGCTGTCTTTTAGGCATTGTTATTAGGCAGTGTTAAGCATGGAACTGTGCATAGGTTTGCATCATAACTGATGAGTGATGGTCAGCCGTAGAAGTGTCTAGTAAAAGTGACTAATCGATGGGGACTCCTCTGTCCAGGCATAGTATTACATGCCTCTTTTCACCATAGCTACCAGTGCAGGCACCTTCAGTTACGTGAAATGGATGTTATCGGTCGTTTTGATTCAGATCAGCTTTCTCTAGGCCACCACAAAGCTTCACAGAATGTTAATGGTTATTTATAACTGGGGTAATTGGTTTCACAGGAAGCAAAAGCAGTAGTCATTTAGGAAAGATTTTAAATATTAATTGGCATTAAAAAACGGTCAAACCTTATATTTTTTGCTAGTTTTTATTTTGCACTTATGTGCTGTTTACTTGAAATGAAAATAAATGTTTTGCCATTTATGCTAACTTGACTATCATAAAATTAAGCTGAATTTTGTCCATTATTTGACCCTGGATGTAAATGAATTTGCGTTCTTTATTGAAGTTAAAACTTCACACTTATCTAGGACCCAATGGGTCTGCCTACCCGGCCAAGCCCTGCTGTCCTGTCCTGTCACCCGATCCCCTGTAACACCCAAAACTTGTTGTTTGACTGTCGAGTCCAAGCTGATGACTGATTCCCTAATATCTCCTGAAAAGGCTGGACAATGAGGGCTTGTAAAGAGTATCAATATGAGAAGCCAACCAACGTAATTAGCTTGTGGTAACTGGAGGCACATCGCGTGTGCGTCAGTGCTCAGCCCCTGCCACCCAACCTCCCCTAACCACTCCTTTGTGCCAAGCTGGCAGCCTGAGAGACACGTGAGGCGTGAGGATGTGTTTGAAATAAGAATGGGACCCCAAGTAGCCAGTGTGGGCAGACCGTCCACATAGGAGGGCTTTGACACACTGAGCATTTTTTGTGACATGTCTTTAATTATATGTGTCAATCTATTGTCCAATAAATGCAACAGTAATTAAATGTCAATGAATCATTCAGTTTATCTTTCATGATTTATTGACACATTTAATGAATGACATATTGTAAGATTTATTGAAGGATACACTGAAATATAGAGTACAAGATGGGTACAGTGGTCTAAGGCATGTAGTTGATTCTGAAACAATAAGTGTTTAAATGCAGTAGGGTTCTGTTGATACTCAGCGGGATACTAGACCCAGTGTATACTCAGCTGTGTAAATATCCCAGCAGCATTAAATAATGCTCATACTGTGTTGCGAAGCTAGTGTGGTTCATATCCATTTATCTGGTATCAAAGTGCCAACATGCTGACAAGATGCTGCTGGGTTGTAAAGAATTTGAAATGTGCTTGTCATTTATTACAGAGTTTCGGGCAGATCAGTCAGGCAGAATCTTGGATTCCCCCAATGGGACACCGATATTTGGCTCACTTGCCCTCTTTATAGGGCTGAGACAGTGAGTAATGGTTCTTGCTGGGGACATCCTGTGATTAAAAAAGAAAAAAAAGCACCATGAAGGTTATTCCTGAGTGTAGTCTGACTGTCAGACCATAGTAACTAGATGGGCTAAGCGGCTGAAGCATCATTTATCATTATTTTGAATGTTTGTGATAGTGAGTCATAAGACGGGTCCACTAACTATCAGGACTATTTGCAGTCCATTGTGGGAATGTGAGGGTCTAGGGAGCATGTAGCTCAGGAGCTACAGAAAAGTCTTCAGAGTCTGTGGTTGGTCCTGTGGATGGGTAGAGGGATATATACTTTATGTTTAATGAGTTGTTGCAATATTGATGGCAACCGTAGGGTACATCAGGCACACACTGAACTGTAATATAATGCACAGCAGAGTGCAGTGACCTGCCTCATTGAATCTTTTAGGATAGAACAATGAGGTTAAAGATTTTTTTTTCTTTTCTAAATATTTCACAACTATGATCAATGTTGGGAATAAGGGACCACTCGTTTTCCTAGTAAACTTCAATTATTCATATACTGTATAGTGTTGTATTTGTACTTTTTTTTTAACACAGCTGAATTGATACATGAAATCAATACACAGAAACATGAACGGGTCAAGGAGAAAGAGAAACAAAGTACTGATATTTAATGATGACAAAATCTGTTAAGTTGATAGTAATAAAATATAGAAATAAAGCAGTCGTGTGGTGCAGTCTGAATGTTTTTTTCTTCTTTATTTATTTGCCAAAGTCAGGGTCCTGTCTGTTCACTGTACATGTTTTGATCAAGCCAACTAACCACAGCTGAGCTATTTACTTACCAAATGGCACTTAACAGGACTTACTGCCACTCTCCTGTCATGTAAAACCAAATTTCTGCTACTAGAGTAACTCCTGTTTTTGTGAAAGGCAGTGAAGCCAGACAATGAAAATGCCTTCTCTGATGTGATCGTAGGCCTAATTTATTTTTCAGTTCTACACTTTCTTATTTAACTTGAATTTATTTACATACATCTTTCTCTCTGGTACTGTGTGTAGAACATACAACCGAGATCCCCTTGAACACTTGAATTTGTTTGTTACAAATTCATTTCCACAAGTACTGAGATTTCCGGCCCACGTTCTTTATCAGCACAGCTTTTTGCCATGTCTGCATGGCACCATGAAAAGGTTTACAGTTAGCGAACCAGCACCGAGCCGGCCGACAGTAACATGCAGTTACGTTCCCGGCTTCCTATCATTTACAAGCTCGTCCCACTCTGACTTGAAAATGAACGGTCCAGCTTTGTGGGGGAAAACGTCCGTTGCTGGGACACAGGCCCTTTTGAGGTCTTTAAGTGGCACAGTCGCATGTTAATTCCAAAGGGAAAGGATATGGAACTTACAGTATGGGTGCTCTTAGCCACATGGACATGCATGTATTATTTTACCGGGATTTTGTCACAGTTATACGTTGACGCTAAGGTAGAAGAAAATGTAGAAAAGAGCAAAGTTCTTTTCCAAGATTTTGTTTGCTCATAGATTTTCTTTTCAGCTAACAACCGATTCTAAGCTTATTTGATTGTGAACCTATAGGTCCTGTGCTGTAACTAAAGTGACAAATATTGTGTACAAAGAAAATGATGATGTTGACTGTAATAGAAAAAATGTTTGAAAAGGGATAGGAGTAAAATAACTTAAAAGCTGTTAGAAAGTGACAATAAGAATTGCGAGAATGGGAAAAGGCGACATTGAACATTGATCGAGTTCTGATTGCATGTGCTGGCTACATGTAATCTTGAGGTACATCTACAAGTAGCAAAAATTAGGGTTAAAATAGGGTTAGATACACTCACTGCTGTGAGAAGATCAATGGGAAAAAAGGGAGACAAACAGGTCTGCAGGGGGAGCCGGTGACCAGTCATGGGGGGGCGGGGGTTCCCGAAATGGAGTCATGTACAGGTGGCCTGAAATGTTTCTGCCGAGTCAGAGAAACAAAATCCGGGCTCCCAGGTCAAACAGGAGTAAGCTGAGGAGGACAGGCTCAGCAGGAAGGTATCTGGGCCATGAAACAGAACTATAAGGACAGTGCAGCAGTCAGTTAGATAAAGGTGCCCTGCACGGAAGCAGCAGATTTCATCTCCGTGGATAGATAAGCACATAATACGCACGAATGCATGGCTCAGACATATTTGTATTACTTTGAATTCAAGCAGCACGTCTCAAAATAAGAAATATCCAGTGAGGAGAAATGTAGCAATCGAGATCAAAGAGTAGATTATAAGATCTAATGGAAAAACAAGTGTTTTCTCAATTATGTAACAGCTAGTGCGCTTAGACAGTCTGGTAATTACGTACTGTAACTGTGGTCGGAATCGTTTTAATAATCTTATTGACAGCTTAAGTCTCTTCGGCTGCAATACGTTTGATACTTTTGAGACGTTTTTTTTTTGTTTGTTTTGGGGGGGGGGTAGGGCTGTGTAGATGGTAATGAGTTATGGGTTTAAATGCGCTTTTCAATTATGTATATAAATTATTCACCAGACCCCCCAGCACCCACCCACAGCAGAATGCTTCTCACCATGGCAACAGCTTCCCGGATTGCACTGCTTCCTGTAGGCGGCTTTCCTTGAGCTTTGCGGCTGCAGCTTGCAAACCTGCATCAGAAATACCGCCTCACTGATGCACCGGTCAGTGTGGCGAATGAAGACATGTCGGTCATTACATTACCATTATGTATTTATGAAAAAAGTAGATTTCAAATGGACTTGGGTGACATAAAAGGTACTATAGTTTCATAGTTAGTCCTCGATATTTTGATCACATCTCTTTATGCTTCATTACAAATTCAAAACGTTTTTCCAAACTGGAGTTTCAATGGGATATAAAATTTATATATATTTATATATAACGGTAAACGTCAGTCTACTACTGTTTTCTTTTGGGTTATTTTCTAACACATACTGAATATTTAAGCACGTGCAGTAGAGATTGACGAATGTGCTTGGTATGTGTCATGAATAAATGATATTTCAGTCGGTAAGACTAAATTGCTTTTATATGTATAGACAGTTGTATTTATGAAGTCAATATAATTACTTAAATAAATTTCTCATATAAGTGTCCTGACACGTTAGGGGGAATGGGGGACGGAGACAATTAAATTAGGCTACAATATGTTGTAGTTGTGCTCCGCCGGGTCCGTTGATGAGAAGAGATTCACAGCTGAGACGAGGAGTAGTTGCAAGCCACGGGTTTATTCTCTAACAGGTTGCAAGCTGGGAGCGTCTGTCTGACATATATTCAGCATGTACAGGAAGAGGCTCAACCATATGTATCGGCTCTGTCCCTCTTATGTCCCTCCATTTCCCCCCTCTCTTGGTACCTTCCATCTACGTGACAACCACATATATACCTATAACGGAGAACAACATTTCAGTATCTAAAGTTGAACGATCACTTTGAAGTTTCCCTTTTCGACCGAGTGTTCTTCTGGCACTAGAGGGCGATCTTACGCTACAGAGCCTAATTTATCTTACGAGTACGTTTAAGATCCCGCCTCTTACGGCACACTAACTCATTTTAAACTTTGAATGTTGTGGTTACTCAGAATCGCTCAAAATATTTGTTTTGTTGAAAAGATCGTAAAAGTGTTGTGTGTGTTATTATTATGATGGGGCATCTTCTTTTCTAAAACAGAAGTATATTAAGAAGCCTAATGTTGTGTTTTTTGGCAGGGATAACAACGGTGTATTGTGTTTTACTCTTTGGTAGGTGAAGTCATTGTTAAAATAATGCCCGGAGGGGATGTTGCGGATACAAAAGCATGGTTAATGATGTTTTGTCTTTCAGTTTTGAGCAACCTCAAAGTGTCAAAATGAAGGCATACTTCTGGCAAGATTAATGAGTTTTTAAGACTGCTTGCTAATGATTATAAAATTACCCATACTTTAGACTGGACCGATAAAGTGAAACATAGTGCTTGTAACTGTTCATGCTTTAGGGCTAAAAGGGTGACCTTCTGAACACGGCCTTGTCTGTTTCGATTTCTATCTGAGGGCGTCATTAAATTTGAAACGTTTCCTGTTTGCAGGATCAACGTTGCTTTTTTTTCCTGGGAGTTGCCAGCTTGCCTAGTTTGTACAAACTGACCAGCTTCACTTCTGCATCTGTTGCTTGCAAAGTCGCTGACTAGGACTAAGAAAGGACAAACCAGCTGATTCTTGTGGGCTTTAAACAGGGGAGTGTTTTTCGGAGCTGGACCCTGGGTTTTGTACTGTTTCTGTTGTGTTACGTTTGTTAATTCAGCAGACCCTTTAATCAAAAGTGAGGTACAGCCAGTGCCGGGAGCAGATGCGGGGTGAGGGCTGTGCTCAGGGACCCGAAGGTGACATCACTCTGCCGGTTGCAACATTTTGAATCAGCGACCTTCTGGTCATTGGCGTAGAGCCGCACAGCACCCTGCCCCCCCCCCGGGGTCCCGTTGCCCGTTCACACAGTCACACAGTACTGTAGTGTTTGTCTCTTACTAACTGTATTGGTTAAAAGCACCTACACTCTCAGATTTTTAAAGAAATATACGATACGCGACTTCAAACTTTTATTATAATAAAATATTAGAAATATTTGAAACAAATGTAACTGACTGATTTTTTGGTACTTTATAGCTTGTAGTAGCACATTATTTAGCCACATAGGCTGAAACCCCGTCGTTTTGCTGGGGGACTTCAACACTCATGTGGGCGATGACAGTGTGACCTGGAGAGGGGTGATTGGGAGGAACGGCCTCCTGATCTAAACCCGAGTGCTGTTCTGTTATTGGACTAATGTGCAATGCATGGTTTGTCCATAACGAACACCATGTTCGAGCATAAGGGTGTCCATTAGTGGACATGGTACGAACATGCCTGGGGATACAGGTTGATGATTGATTTCATAATCGTATCATCTGATCTGCGGCCTTCCGTCTTGGATCCTCGGGTAAGGAGAGCCTGAAGGTGTGTGTTTCAAGTGTTTCATGTTTCATGTGCTTCAGGTACTGGTGTTTCATATCAGTACCTGAAGGTTCTGGATGTTGTGGGGCTGTCGTGGCTGACACGCCTTCTCAACAGGGCGTGGAGGTCAGGGACAGTGCCGCTGGATTGGCAGACTGGGGTGGTGGTCCCCTTATTTAAGAAGGGGGACCGGAGGGTGTGTTCCAACTACAGGGGGATCACACTTCTCAGCCTTCCTGGGAAAGTCTCTTCCAGGGTACTGGAGAGGAGGGTGAGATCAATAGTCAAATCTCAGATTCAGGAGGAACAGTGTGGTTTTCGTCCTGGCCGTGGAACACTGGACCAGCTTTATACCCTTGCAAGTGTACTAGAGAGAGCCTGGGAGTTTGCCTATCCAGTCTACATGTGTTTAGTGGATTTGGAAAAGGCTTATGATCGGGTACCCCGAGGTGCTCTGTGGGGGGTGCTTTGGGAGTATGGGGTCCAGGGTCGACTGCTGTGGGCGATTCGGTCCCTGTATGAACGGAGCAGACGCTTGGTCCACATTGCCGGTAATAAGCCGGACGTGTTCCCAGTGCGGGTTGGGCTCTGCCAGGGCTGCCCTTTGTCATCGGTCCTGTTTATAATATTCATGGACAGGATTTCTAGGCGCAGCTAGGGTGTTGAGGGTGTCCAGGTTGGTGGCCTCAGGATTGCCTCACTGCTTTTTGCAGACGATGTCATCCAGTTGGCTTCATCTGCTGGGGATCTCCAGCGTGCTCTGGGGCGGTTCGCAGCCGAGTGCGGAGTGTCGGGGATGAGGATTAGCACCCCCAGGTCAGAAACCATGGTTCTCAGCCGGAAACAGGTGGATTGCCCTCTTCAGGTCAGGGAAGACGTACTGCCTCTAGTGGAGGAGTTCAAGTATCTCAGGGTCTTGTTCATGAATGAGGGTAGGTGAGATCGGGAGCTGGACAGACGAATCAGAGCGGCGTCTACAGTTTTGCAGGCGCTTAACCGGTTCGTCGTGGCTAAGAAAGAACTGAGCCGGAAAGCAAAGCTCTCGATCTGTTGGTCCATCTTCGTCCAAACCCTCACCTATGGTCATGAGCTGTGGGTAATGACCGAAAGAATGAGATCGCGAATACAGGCGGCCGAAATGAGATTTCTCCGCAGGGTGTCTGGGCTCTCCCTTAGGGATAGGGTGAGAAGTTTGGATATCCGGGAGAGTCTCAGAGTAGAACCGCTGCTTCTCCACGTTGAAAGGAGCCAGCTGAGGTGGCTTGGACAGCTGGTGCAGATGCCTCCTGGAGGGAAGAGTCCCCAGGGCAGACCCAGGACTCACTGGAGGGATTATATCTCTCGGCTGGCCTGGGAACGCCTTGGCATCCCCCCTGAGGAGCTGGTGGAGGTGGCTGGGGAGAGGGAGCTCTGGGTATCTCTCCTGGAGCTGCTACCCCCGCAACCCAAACCCCGGACAAGCGGTAGGTAATGGATGGATGGCTGAAACTTTTGTAGAAGACATATCAGGTCTGTCTTTAGTAGATTGACATTTACTTTCTGTTGGAATTCTATTTACTAATGTCAGAACTTGATTTTCTCTTGGCCTCTGTTGATTGTTTCTTAATAAACTAAGTGACAGCCACTTGTCTGGATCGTCCCAGCAAGGGGCGAGATAAACCAACAACTTCAAAATGAGCGTCTAGCAAATGAGAGAATTGTTTACATGGTTGAAAAGGTGCTGGGAAGGTTTGGACACGTTATTTCCAGGAATTGTTGGAACGGATGCTGTGAATCTGTGCTGCTGTGATGAAGGCAAAGGGCAGATATTTTGATGAAAGTCATACTTAGGCACTTACATTCATTAAATTGCACTTATAATGCACAGTAAATTGTTACACTGCACTTCAAAACGAGTCAAACAAATGTTTCTATTTTTTTTTTTTTGGTAATAAAAATTTGAAAATGCAGTGTATTGTATATTTTAAAACAATGGGAGGATAGGCCCAAACTTCTGGCCTGTAGTGTATAAATGATCTGGCCCCAATCGCGATGGGCCTCAGGGTGAAGGTGTAACTGGCTGACATGGTGTAGAGCAGCTGGCCTTCGGTGTTTGGTGTGTGCGCTTGCTGTACGTGATGGACGGAGGCGCAATATGAGCTCCCGCTGGGGGTGATCCAGGAAGGGTGGGGTGGGTCAGCAGCCAGGCGGTCAGCGGTGGAGAAGGGGAAGCTGAAGCACAGCGTGCCGCCAGGGGGAGCGGACCGCCTGCATCATGCCCGCTGTGGATTCCTCCCGGGCCAGACGCTCCTGTTGCTCTTGCACCATGACTTCTGGGCTCCTTGTTAAACTCCAAGATCCCTCCCTCCTCCCTCATTGGTCTCTGTCCCTCCCACCCTCTGGCTGGCTCTCTCCCTCTCGCTGCACCTCTCCCCATTCGCTCGCCTTGACTGGAAGGAGGAGCGGCCGCCCAGTAATCTTACACCTGCCCCATTCATGCGTGCTGCCGCGACTTGCTAAACCGCCCGGACGGGTGCCGGGCAGGGGTTAGAACGTGCCAAGCGTGGCTGCCGACGGCTCCCTGTCGCTTCACCTCCATCTCACTGCCCTGGGACAGCGGTGGGGAGGCAAGACAAGAAAGGAGGACCCCCACCCACCCGCCCCCCAGCCCCTTCCAAGGGGCACACCGAGGAGGCTGCCCTGATGCTGCTGGGAAAGGCACCCTGAAGACTCGGGGGGAACTGGATCTGTTTAGAGATGTTCTTCGATGACTGCACTCCGAGGAACGGCATGGAGAAGGTGGCAACGCTGAGCTCGGGACAGGATGGAAGGGTCCAAATGGTCGGCCGGCCCGAGGACTTCCGAGGGAAGGTCAAAAAGATAAGGCAGCGGAAACGACCCACCATCCTGGAAGGTAGGCAGCGTCGGAGCCTCCTGTGCCAGACACATTCAGAATTAAGGGCTCTTGGGAGTTGATGTGTCACCGGCAGGAAAGTCATTAACAAAAAAGTGATTGAGTATCCAAATACTGCCAGCTAGTGAGCAGAAGTCACTCCTGAGGTAATGTGGCTCCTTGCAAACCTTTTCTTCAGAGATGCACCTCTCTGTTGGTGTTTAGTGAGTCTTACCTGTTGCCCAAATGCAGATGGGCTTGGGGAACAATGGGTGAAATAGTAAGCCTTTGTGACCAGAAATTGAGATCTCTGACTGACGGCCGATTCTGAAAGCCAGCATGAAGCAGAAGAAGGATCTCAGATGGGTGCTTGGGCATGGCGGGGGGGAGTACTTTGTTTTGCTCTGCTGGTTTTTTACTTTCATTTTCCTCAGCTCTTTGGGTCCCCTCACTGGGTAAAGCAAACCTCACAATGCCTTCCAGCTGTCCATGCATCGCAGGTGTGCCACATCGCGCTGAGCGCCAACCAGCGGCAGTAGCAGCCGGTCTTGACCCTTGACCCTTCATGGTTATCGCCACTGTTGTCTGATTCCTTCGGGGTCAGAGGTTAACTAGAGAAGGACTCGTGCTTGAGTGCCTCGCTGCATGTGTATCCATGTTGCACACATGTCTGCAAGGGTACAAGAAAGTGAGGATGTGAGAAGGAGGGCAGGTGGAGAAGGAAGGGGCAGCGAAGAGCGAGGGCGGTGGGATCAAGTGCTGAGGCTCAGAGTGCTGGAGGCCTTCAGCATGGAGCTGGTGGGAGATGCTTTAAATTCCTGCCCTTCAGCGGAGCCTGAAAGTGCTGGTAATATGCACTTAATTTGGCTGCATAATTGCTCTTCCTCCTCTCCCACCACACTCACAGGAAAAAACAACATGAAGGGAGGTGAAATGTGCTGGACAGCTTTCAACGCACAGGCACTGGTTCCACAGAAAGAAATCTGTATATGTATAACCCACGTATGCTACTTTCGGATGACATTCACAACGCTGCAGAAATAATGAGATACTTCAGTAGAACTGAGAAGTGATAAAAGCGAGTAGGAACTAAGAAACGGTCTCGCCGCAACATCCAGCCAATCCAGCTGAATGTGGCTCTGTCTGTGCAGTGGAACCTGGTGTGGACTATGCCGTGTAACTAGGAGGACTGGGGATGCTGTAGCGAGTAGCAGTGGAGATATGCTCTTTTAAAAGGCTGTTTACTAGAACGATCCAGTGATTATGTTTTATTCAAGGTTCCATTTGAGAAGAATATAATTCCTCTAATCAAAAGTTTGGTGCTTTAGGTGTCAACAAATCTGAAATCTGTTAATCTGAACTGTTAATGTTCATATGGCACTATAGCGTTAGGGTTAGCCTGAATACTACACTGAAATGCTGGTCTCTTTGATCTCTGCGTGACAGTTTTACTTTCTATATCATCAGTAGTGAAGTTGCACTTCAGGACCCTGCCTTCACTTGTAGTTATTTATTCGTATTTATCATTGCAGTGTATGAGATGGTGTCAGGTCATTGATGCTGTTGCCAAGGTACTCAGCACAACAACAGGCTGAGGGTAAAAGGTGCGTCAGAATACGGGGAGTCTTTAGCGATTGAAGAGGTCTTGTCTGCTGCCGTGGGGGGTGGGGGGGGCAGCAAAGACATTTGCAGTGATAAGCTGAGACAGCTGGAATATTTCGAAAGCTACGTTTCAATGTGAGGAGTAGCACAGGTCCTGCCCAGTGTCGGGTGGGGTTGGGGGGGACCATTAGACAAGCTGCTACTCCTCCACAAATATTTCATGCCGCAAGGAGCTTGTTGGAACAGGGTGGCTCTTCCCTGAAAGCCTCGCGCCCTTGTCCTCATGAAACACCACCGTCTTGAGGAGAATTCACAAAAAAACATGCCTATTACACTTCCTGCTCCTGCCTGTCCTGTCAACACCCGCTCACTCTGCCTCCATGTCAGAGCCGAGAAATTACGTGACTGATCGGTGCTTTAAGATTGTAGGAAAACTGTGCCTTTGTTGTTCTTTGCTACAGCTTCCATTTATAATCTATATAGCTTCAGATTGTATGGATTTAGTACAGGCAGTGCATAAGGTCATACAGCGGTACAATTATTACTTAAAGGTAGATGAAATAATTTGCTTGGTTCACTCACTTGCTTTTTCTATTAATTTAGGTATAGATGTGCCTAAGGCATGCCCTCTGGATGGTTTATCCGATATGTGGGGGGAAAAAACAGTAAAATAATAAATATGTCCTGAGTGGTCAGGTGGCCTCACCCCCCTAAGGTGGTTTGACCCCCCCCCAGCTATATGTGTGCTGACTTTGCTTACTTCCTCTGTGTTTCTGCAGCTTTATGAGGTACTTAGGCGAATCAGCGTCCCTTAACTGCTCATGGTGTGTGAGTCTGTGCTCTGATATCCCATCTAATGTGTCCCTTGTCTGTGCTTACGGGGACAGTACACCATGATTGCAGATGGATGAATGCATATCTATATATTGATACACCCTGATCTTGCCCTCTTTCACACACTCTCTGTACACCTACTTGGGGCCGTCTGCCAATCTTCCCCTCTCCTACTGTTCATTGCTGTTGTTTGAACAGTCCAACCTAGAAATTGCATAATCGTCTACAGAATCTGACATCATCTGATGAGACACCACCAAAGCAGGTGACCTCAGCCGGGGGCTGACTGTCTCTCTGCCATCTGCATACTGCCCAGTCTCACATTCGTCACTTGCAGTAGAGTCTGATTAACATTTAACATTTTATTAGGCTTGGGGTCTTCTGGAAGTGGACGAATAATCAGCCTTTGATGTTTTCTTTTTTGTATGCGTTCAGTACTACAGCCGCACACATATACTTCGTGTAGTATTTATGCTGTGCCACAAGTTACTCCCTGCAGCTTCCAGCTCCTTATCTGTACAGTACGGAGTTGCTGGTGGCCTGGGGGCATGTTGCAGAAAGTGGGGAGCAGTCTGGATGGGGTGCTGTGGACATGTTGAGGCTCCCAATTCTCAGTGCATGTTTTTGGGGCCGTAGGTGGAATTCAAAGCCCTGGGAGGAACCTGCATATCTCAGGCAGAACCTCGTCCCTCCGTACACACACTAAGTTACTGGTTTATGAAACAATTGTTTATAAGAGACATTTCAGCCCTATATTTCTGAAGAACAGTCCTATCAGTTTCACACTATTGCTGACTCCCAAAGAGTTTTCATTTGTTCTTTAGTCATATTATTGAGTCAGAATTGGCATTAACTTTAAACTTTTACTGTAGCGCATTATGGGAACAATTATTTTGGCAGTAGTCTTTCCAGCGAGAAGGGGGACCAGCAGTGGTATTGGGTAATGAAGACTTACAGAATTGTCTGCCAATGAAAATTTGTAGCTTGACAAACGAAATTATACAGTAATGCAGATATATTATAATAACTGACTGTTTCATCAGTGTCTGTTGTGTTCATGCTTGTGAAGTAGAATTTGACATGATGTATTTGTTTGTTTGTGTGTTTAATTATTCATCTTTACAACCTACTGCCCACAAGGTGTCCAGAGTCTTTGTCCATTTAAGTGCGGTTTGGTTTCCATAATTTTCTCGTGTCCTTAAACATAGATGACTAATAAATGACTAGACCTGAAGTGCAGGTTCTGCGAAGAACGCGCACGAACGGCTTTCTGACGCTTCGTCTTTGGAAACAGACGGAAGACAAAGGAAGCTCTAATTATGTCGCTAATATCGTGTCTGGCTGAGAGGGAATGTTTCGGTAATCAGTTTATTTGCGCTTGGGGCGTGTTCGCGTTTCAGATGTGTCGGCCCTTCGGGAGAGACTGTGCTCATTTTGCGCTTTCCTCTTGTTTTGACACAGCACCCCGAGGTACCTTTTGCGAATGTGTGGAAAGCGGTCAGCGCGTCTACTGTGCTATAATGTTACGCCATGCTCGATAATGCAATTTCTGGATAATCGTGCGCTCTTATGAGTCCCGTTCGTGGACAACAAAGGGAGTTTAAGAATCTTTTAACCCAAATTAGCCCCACTTAAATCATGTAGCACTAAAGACGCTAACATGCTCTTCAGTCTTTTCTTGCACCCTGTTGCTGTCCCGCCTTAGTAGCTGACATCAGCCTAAATGTTAGTCACTTGATTTTTTTTTATTATAAATAAATCTTGTGAAAATATTCCCTGGACTTTATTTAGAACACAGCAGGGTTATTTAACGATTACTGCTTGTGATTTTTTATTGCTAGTAAATGGGGCATTTGATTCTGTTTGACAAAGCTTTCCATTATTTGGCGTTTTCGTAAGGACAAATTCAGCCCACAGGCGGGTGCAAATGCAAGTGCCGCCTCATGTTGTTCTTTGGATGAGTTTGCTTTTTATTTCCAGCTGAGGGCTGTATGCTAACCGACGAGATTCAGATTAGCCCTGCCGGCATTCTTGACACCTCGGAGGACCTGCCTCAAAAAGTAGACCTTCTCGTTCTTGTCCCTGCCTTCCCCCCGGGTGGAGGCGGCGCCCTCGACTCTAAGGCACCTGTGGCATCTTGGGGACAATGTAAAGCCCAGCCTGAAAGGGCGCAGGACACATTCTCAGTTTCACTGTGAAGCCCGGAAAGGATATTCTCCCTAGGCGAGGCATCCGCTGATGTTTACCACGCACCGTCTCTTTTCCCCTAGCTAATTAGGGGAGGAAATGACCACGTCTCACCGCTCCCTCGGCCCACCAACGCAGCTCATGCTAGAGCTGATATCTGCATTCGGCTGGCAAACGGGAAAATGCGATGGCCTCCCAGTTCGCAGAACTTCTCCTTCCACTGGTCTGAGAGGTTTTAGTTCTACAGCAAGTTAATGAGAAGATGCTCGTTTGATCTTGATCCCACAAAACGAGGGGCAAAGTCGCATATGTCCATGGGGGTTTGCAAGTTTTCATTTCTTGGCCCTGCCAATTTCATTTCAGACCACAGTGCAAAGTGTCACGGCATAGTATGCCCCTCCATAGACGGCAGTGCTGGGTGGGGGTGTGTTTGTGACTCCAGTGGGGGGCGTCTTAGCAACTCTGTGTCATGATACTTGCGAAATTCCAGGATCCCTGTGAAAAATGGAGTGTCACCCAGCATGCTTTGCTCTGTGTCAGCCCGGCATGTAGGTCCGGTTTCTTCGCTCCTCGTCCCCAACCCCATCCTCTGCACCCTCCTCCACCTCGCGACCCTACTCACACACACTGGGGGTGAGCAGCAGGGCTGTGACCTCCCTGGAGTGTCATCACTGGTGCCCCGGCACACAGACACGTGCTGGTTTTTATTACCTGCTCTCTCTCCTCTAAGAGGATTGTCTCCTGAGCTGCCTGGCCTGTATGCGGTTATTTAAAGGGAGCTTCTATCACCGCCCACTGCCTACCACGGACTGAGAGAGCGAGAGAGGGAGTGAGAGAGAGAGAGAGAGAGATAGATAGAGGGAGGCTGACTAACAGACAGAGGAGGAGGCAGGGAAAGCAGCCGCATTCCGGGCTCCGTCCACAGAGAGGTGCCGCTACCTGCTGGTCTCTGGCTGCCACTTGGGGGGGACGCCACCCCCAGCCTGCCCCATCCTCAGCCGGCTCACTCTCCCCCCGGGGCCATGGCCAGCCAGCAAGACTCTGGCTTCTTCGAGATCAGCATCAAGTCGCTGCTGAAATCCTGGAGTGGCAGTGAGTACCTGCGTCTGTGTTCGCAGCCCGGGAGTGACGTCCTGGGGGTCCGGCGGGGGGGGTGGGGGTCGCGCTGTTGGCCGCTGGTCTCGCTGCCCGGCAGAAGTTCCCAGCCATGCACCCCTCTGATCGGTGTTCCCTTCCCGGCTGATTGCGCTGCCTCACCCTGTCACCTTACACATTCCGCTACCATCTCGTCCCGCTTTTAAAATAGCTCCGGTTGCACGCGGGGACAGCGTAATGGGATTAGGGAGGGCTCAGCTCAGCCGTGCTCAGATGGATCGACCTGCGCTGGCACCTCCTGCTGAAACCAGTGTTAGCGTCCCGCGGTAGCAGGTGTAAGTTCCGGACTGGCCAGCGATGTGTCATTTTGCGAGTATCTGTGGAGGATGTGTGGGTACCGGCTCACATCTTTCGAGCGCTAGTGATTTGGGGGGTGGTCAGGCTGTCTACAGGAATCACGGTCCTCTGTTTATGTTCCAGCTCCTATTTAGCGACGTGCCCCAGACGTACCGCTGTTACGTAAAGGCAGTTTCTTTCTCTCTCTCTGCATTCATGGCAGTTTTCACCTGTTTCTTCCTGTTACTTCTTGCTGCTCTGTAATAGACCTGTAAAAAAAAGAATGAAATGTTCCTCATTTGCTTATAGCCTATCGAGCATGGTAGCAGTGCACAGCTGTGCTGTAGTTATGCCTAGGAGATCCCAGCTAACTGCCAGTGACGCAGCAGGAGACACTTTTCCAGGAGGGCAGGGGGGGACACCGTGTCCGCCACCCGCATGTTCTCATGGGCGAGGGGAGCCCGGTGGGGGTGGAGGGGGGGTCAGCAGGTTAATCTCCAGGTTTCTCCTGGCATAAGAGGTGATCTGGGGAGGTGGTTGCCAGCACAAACGCTGCAAAGGAACTTGCTCTTCAGGCTGTTGATTTGTGCCTTATTTACTTTTCCATCACAATCTTCCTAAATTCCACCCAGACAGACAGACAGATACACACACACACACACACACACACACACACACACACACACACACACTGCTGTGCACCCCCCCTCCCCCGATAGCCCCTCCCGCCAAGGGGGTTGGCATAAGGACTGTCCTCTCTGCTTTCAGACAAAGCCTTTATCTATGAGATGGTGTGACAGACATCAGCTACGCAGTGGCTGCGTGACTCTCGGGCTGCGTGACTCTCAGGCTGGGTGACTCTCGGGCCGTGTGACTCTCGGGCCACGTGACTCTCAGGCTGCGTGACTCTCGGGCTGCGTGACTCTCGGGCTGGGTGACTCTCGGGCTGCGTGACTCTCAGGCTGGGTGACTCTCAGGCTGGGGGACTCTCGGGCTGCGTGACTCTCAGGCTGCGTGACTCTCAGGCTGGGTGACTCTCGGGCTGGGTGACTCTCGGGCTGCGTGACTCTCGGGCTGGGTGACTCTCGGGCTGGGTGACTCTCAGGCTGGGTGACTCTCGGGCTGCGTGACTCTCGGGCTGCGTGACTCTCAGGCTGGGTGACTCTCAAGCTGGGTGACTCCCCCCTCCCACCTTATTTTCCGTGTGCTGCCTGAACATGCACCTCCAGCATGTTTTGCCAGGTGGGGCACAGTATCCAGTCTAAGCAGATTCATCCTCCTGATGGTGAGGCTTAGCGCTGGTTTTGGTGGGGCACAGATCATGCTCTCACCGGGGGCCACTGCACTGCTGGGGGGGTTGTGTTTGCTCAGCCCACAAGGAAGGGGTGCCCCCCAACCCTCACTGACTTTGCATGGTCAATTTTTTTTCTTTCCTGTAATTTTAATTTTCCCTTTTTGCTTTATAGATGGTGCTTTAAATGGACAATCAATATAATGGGCTCTACCTTCACACCGGAGATGTTATCTGATTATAACCTGAGCATTTCCTTCTTGCTCTGTGGCCAGTAACATATTACCTGAAGGATTAATTTTACAGACTTGTACCTGTGTTAGCGGAAGGCTGTGCTGTTGCCTTACACACACTTAAACACACTTACACAAACGGCACGTGGATTCACTGGCATGCAGTCAGTGTGCTGCCACGGCAACCACAGCATCTGCATGTTTGAGTCCATGGGGGTGAGGAGTCACTGAGAACTGTGTGTGTGTGTGTGTGTGTGTGTGTGTGGGAGTGAATGACAGCCTCTGTGGTTCTGTGTGGTTTTGCTAACTTTGTGGGGATAAATTCCTATAATGTCGCTACAGAAATAGTAACTGCCATCAAGACATCCACCCGCAGCTATTTCTGAATTGAATCTGAGTGGGATTATAAATCTTTAAAGGTTTTAAATTGATGTTCTGGCTCATCACCAGAAAGTCAGAAGTCTGTGTTCCCATGTGCTTGTAAGTTTTTTAGTGTACGTGTGAGTGAACTTGTGGGTATGTATTTATTTCTGTATGTGTGTGTGTGTGCGCGCGCGTGTGTGTGTGTCTTAGGCATTGTTGCCAGGGCAGTGGGGGGGGGGGGGGGGGGGGGGGGGGGGGGGGGGGGGGGGGGGGGGGGGGGGGGGGGGGGGGGGGGGGGGG
>JABFEA020000039.1:15143164-15147736 GCA_019775915.2 Cyphomyrus plagiostoma | reverse complement strand
CCCCCCCCCCCCCCCCCCCCCCCCCCCCCCCCCCCCCCCCCCCCCCCCGCTCCTGGACTGGGTCGGCCAAGAGGCTCCAGGGTCTATGCTGACTTGCACGTGTTTGACATCTTAATGCCAGCGTGCCCGCGTCCCCGCAGCTGCCGGCCGGCCCTCCTGCCCCCCAGTGTGGCCCCGCCATTAGGTCACTTCCTTTGAGTTTTTTGGGGGCATCTATACTGTTTAATGTACTTAATTTCCCAGCTGTTTCGGATTAAGCCTGTGGCCCCTCTCTGCTCGAAGAGGGCCCGGTTTAGCTTACCTTACTCTAAAAGCGGCTGCGAATATACCCCCCCACCCCCAAACCCCCTCCCTCAGCGTCAAATCTAAACATTGTAGCACGGCTCGACCCTCTGATAACAAAGGCGCGCTCTGCTTTTTAATTCGTTTACTTTCGGGGCAGTAGTACGAACGGTGGTAATCTTTAACCATCGTGGCACGCAAGTTCAGTCCTTAACCATCTCGGCTTATCTTTGAGGGGGGGGGGCTTATCTTTGGGGGGGGGGCAGCCCTCCAGATTTAATCTTACAATTTTGTGCATTATCAGCAGCGGGACATTTTTTAACTGAACGGAATAAATGTCCAGTAAAACGCTCTGATTGGCTGGCATGCTGTGTATCCTTGGAAACGTGATATTTAGGGCTTGAACTGGGGAGTGGGACAGAACGATTTCTGAATAAATGGGTTGGAACACAAGCTTTCACAACCCCCCCCCCTTTGTCTTCACCTGGCCCGTTTCAGTAGGTTGAGGCGTGGGGGGGGGGGGTGTGTACCGCTTTATGACGAACTGGCACACGGGTGATGCGATCGCTTTCTGTGCCATATTTTTCCAAGCAGGAAAAACCTCATTCCCTGGCCAGAATGAACCAGTGAAATTGCAAGGGGGGGGGGGGTACATTCCCAAAATCCCAATTTAACTGACCAAACGAATGTTTGGAGCGAGTTTCCAGTTTGTACACTCATTATCAGTGGTGGTGTCACTTGGGGGGGGGGGGTGTATCGCTTTCAGGCTGAAGCCTCCCGTCACAGTGGGTGTGTTGAGGGGCAGTGCTCTGCGTCGGACACCCTCCGACTTCTTGCCTTGTGGTTCTTTGTGTGCGTTTTCCGTGGCGATTTAATTTCCAGGGTTGTGTACCAGGCCTGCCTTGATAATCCCAGGACGGCATTTTATTGAAGCTGCTCTTGGCTTAACGCTTACGGGACAGTTTTGTTGTTGGGAACGTAGTGAGTATTGCGTACTAGACGCTGAGCTGGTCGCGAGGCTATCGTCGCGTGTGGAGTTGCAAGACCGCTGTGAACATGTAGTATGTTTGGACGCTCGTTCGGATCACGCTAACTGTAGTTACTCCAGCTTTTCACCCTCTTTTGTTTCGTTGACAAGCTGCTTCTGTATTGCCGTGAGAAGAGTGAGTCCTCAAAATGTATAAATGGCTGCCACAGCTTTAGATGGTGCCAGGATAGTGTTGTCGACCTGGCTTTCATGCGGCAGAGCTTCTCCACAGCAACACAGAGCCATGGTTCACACCCTTCAGCAAGTGGCCTGCAGGCGTTCAACCCGCTCTGTTTATCTGACCAGAATTTTCATCCTTTACGGTTGAACAGTAGCTTCAGTTAGATTTCTGGCCAATCGGTGACCATTTCTGTTAAAGAGGATATAGGAAAAATGAGTGTGTTTGGCCAGAAGCTACTCCTAGGTTGCGTTTCTGATGCTTGTTGTTTTCCCCGCCCAGTGGAAGGGTTCCCTGGCATGTGAAAGTGCCCCTGTGTGAATATCGCCCCCCCCAGCAGACATGCCAGTCCTCAGCACGCGCTAAATCTGCATCGCGGTTGGCAAGACGGCTCTTCATTACAGCGACCTTCCAGGTGTTTCCGTGGAGACGGCTTGGCATAATGGCACCGCTTCCTCGATGCATTTCTCTCTGCTTGCCGCTAATGTCAGGCTTTATTCTGTATGATTTGTGGCGCCGTGTAAAGAGCGTTACTTCAGTACCGAGGTAACGCCGCCTCTGAGGGTTGAGCTACGGTGCCCTTTAAAGCTGGGTGAATTTTTCTACTCTGCCAGCCGATGGCCCTTCTGAAGGGGTATCTGTGAAGAGCTGGAGGGTGACGAAATGTCTCTCGAACCTGTGCTTCTGCCATCTGCACAGTATTTAAGCTCGGCCATTTTCCTTTTCATCGTTGTATATGCACGTGATTCCCTGTCTCGCTGAGAGACTCTGTTACTCACGTTCAGTACACATTTCCCCTCCGTTGTATGGCTTCCTGATTGGGTCAATGTGTTGGCCTTGGGGCTCCTATGTACAGTCTTTGGAAGTCAGAATAAAATTCTCTCAACTTTCTTTCATTTCTCGGAGACCCCATTACACCGAATCTCCTATGGGTGCGAGGTGCCTCTCAGAAGCCCACCGCCCCATCTTCACCGTTCGGTGGCGTCTGATTCCTCTTGGTTGTGTTCGGACGCACGTGGTTGTTAATGGCGAATCTAGCCACCCAATCTGCTGGCACAATCATCCGCCGCGACGTTGGCACGGGTGGCAGCGCGACATTGAGACCCGACGGTGACTAGGGCTCCTTCCTGATCGCTTTGTCCTTTTCTCTGCTCGCATTTTATTTTCTTAAGATCGAGCTTTCAGATCTCGCGGGTGAAAGATGAGGAAGCTAGTGGCCTTTTGTTGCAGCTGCAGTGGTTAATAATGGTTAGTAGTAACTAATTATTAGTTTGGGTGGCTTTCTGTCCAGCTGCGGAGTGCTGGTTTGAGACTCGACGCTAATATTTTATACTTGGACAGACCAACATCATAAAGTGCTTGTTGGCTGCAGTTGAGGTCACTGCATTGCCTAATAAATCGCATGAAATGCAACACTGCAAATAAATGTTGCTGGAATGCTTACAGATTATTTTATGTATAATTTTAGTGCCGATTGGGCGTCTGTAGATTACAAATATGCCTGAGCAATTTTGTGGAGCAGTCAAACTAACACAAGGCTGTCGGTGGGCTTGGTGTTTTCGGATGGTGCCGGCAGGCCAGGCCCCCGAATGGAGGAGACTGAACACTGCGTGCGAGACCCTGACGCGTCGGACATGGGAGATGGCCAAGTGCCAGGCCGTCACATTAGTAAATCATTTGTCACAGGCTCATCCCCAAGTCTTTGAAGTCCCTTGTGTCTAAAGTGTCACAATTCAGGATGAGCTGCAGCCATGTAGCTCACTGCACCTTAAACAATGGCTCCTCGTTTATTACTGCCCCCCCCACCACACACACACACACACACACACACACACACACACACACACACACACACACGTCCTCAGTGTTTTAGGGCCCCCATCCTCATGCTGGGGAAACATTGAGTGTAGGGTGGGGTTAGTAGCCCGAATGGTGTGTCCTTGAAGGGGGAGGGCGAGACGGCAGTCCCATTCTTATAAACCAAAAAAAAAAAACACTGCTGGAAATGGTTCCTTGGGTGAGAGTTTCCACTCTGTTGCTTCCTGTAAGCTGCTGGATTGACGTCGACCCAAGGCTGTGGACTGCTGGGTGTCCCTCGTGTGTGTGTGTGTGTGTGTGTGTGTGTGTGTGTGTGTGTGTGTGTGTGTGTCTCTCTCTCTTTCTTTGCCCCCCACCCCAAGGAAGGGGGGGGGTGTCGGCACTCCCTCCCCTGCACAGCCCTAACAAATCATCAAAGGTTGGGGCAGGAATTTGCCTGTAATTGTTTTATGACTCGCCAGAAATCATACCTACTTGTATCGGTGGTGCACAAAGGGGGCCAGCCAAGGGCGGGGGCAGCCGGGGGCGGGGCCAGCCAGGGGCGGGGCCAACGGGCCTGAAAGAGGCTGGAAGGGGGGTAGGCCGCCAGGCTCGAGGGCCAGGCCTGGCACAGGAACTGGGCCATAAACGCTCATTCGGCAGGTTTTGTGAATGAATGAGGCTTGCAGGCTGGGGGAGGAGCCGTTTACTGAAGCATGACTTATAAGGCCTTATCTTTTTTTTTTTTTTTTTTTTTTTTAATGAAACCAATCCCCCCCCGCCCCAGCTGCCCTCCACAACCCCAGCGGCTGACAACGAGACTCCAAATTGCTGTGTCTGGGCCGAGAGCTTCCCCTTGCCCTCTCAGGCATGCACTCGCTTGCAAAAATCTGTATTGATTGATAAGAAACTGGTCAGATATCAGAGGAAAACTGCATGCTCTATGTGACACTGCAGAACCTTTCTGTTCCACAGGCTCCCCAGCAGTTTTCTTGCCGATTTTCCCGTGGGATTTTGCTCAGAAGGCATTTCACAGGCACGCTTTATCCCAACTCCTCCATCAGGTGTTATACCGTACTCCTCAGCCGAGCTGCGCATCTGTCGGCCAGTCGTCGGCACCAGGGCCCCGCACCATAGCGCCCCCGCCTGCCAGACACTCATTAAAACAAAAGTGTATTACAATACTTTGTCTCATTCTCCCAAAACTTCCCATAATGCCTGAAATTGTGGGTAGATTTGAGTATTTCTCCAAAACGGCAGTAAATACCAGCAAGTGTTTAACCTGCTA
>JABFEA020000039.1:15133164-15138164 GCA_019775915.2 Cyphomyrus plagiostoma | reverse complement strand
AAAATTAACTGCCCGCTTGGGGCCTCCATCGCATGTCTTGGTTACAAGGGAGTTGCTGTGAGCCGGGCAAATGGAGGAGACAGGAAAATATCCAGTTCCCATTTTCACTAAATCAGAAACCAAAGCCTGAGACTGAGCTTCCCAGAGCGTGCGCTTTGATTCCGGAATGGTCTGGCTGCTCTCATCTCTCATCGAGCTATGCGTTCACTCTGATTAAATTACGCCAGGAGTTTTTCGACAGTGTACTCCCTGCCACCTCCCTGGTCTTCAAAACCACAACTGGCCTGAACATGCTGGAGTTTCATATTGAAATGATCACCATTCACGAAGGCCTGTGTCTTATGGCTTTTTCTCATAGAATCCTGTTTTAGTCATAGAGGTTAAACAACTGCACTTACATTAAATAATTAGTTTTGACAATGCTAAAAGTTTGTTTTTAGTCACAATAGACTTAGACACAATAGACACAATAGCTGCTTTTTCTATGACCTTTTCTCAAATTCATTGCAAAAACTGATTTTAAACTTAAGCTTAGAAATAGAAGTTTAGAAAAAGGGGCAGCTTGATGGCCCTGATTGGATACGGGGTGTTGTATGGCAGTTCTGTGACCAGAAAGTTGCTGGTTCAAACCCCATATTTGGCATTGTGATTTTATCATTGGGTTCTAATCCAAAATTGCTTCTGGGACTGTCTGACCCAGCATTCTCAATCCTATGTTGCACAGGATAAAAGCATCTGCTAAGCGTTCGAGCTTTGAATCCCACCCCTGCTCCGTATGTGTGGAGTTGTGTGGGTTTTGTTTGAGCGCTTCTGCTGTGCTCCCGTGATCGAAAAGCACGCAGTGATGTGAGTTAGTGTCTCTGAGTTGCCTTTTGTGTGTGTGAACCGTGTGATAGACTGACGTCGCATTCCAGATTTTCCAAACTTTGTGCTTCCTGGGAACTACTCCAGGGTCACTACAATCCTGTTCCGGCTGAGCAGTGTAGAAGGTGGATGGATGCAGCAATGAGGAAGTTTGAATGATTTGTTATTTTAAATATATCCACCTGGTTAAGGATGAAAGGGTACTTCTCGACCTGCGTTTTTTAATGTTAGTTTAGATGTTAGTTTTGTTAGCAACCTCAATAAGGCACCAAGACCAAACCACCAGGTGATATGTGTAAGTTCTCTGGGTTAATAACGTGGAAAGAGCAGAGTGAATCTCCAGTATGGTACCAGTGCAACCAGCTTAGAGGCGTGTGTTCCTGTTAGTGCTGCTCATTGCTAACCGTCTACTGGCGTATCTTTTCACACCAATCATCAGAACGTACAAATCCAGACCAAGGTTTTGTTTTAACCGACTACTTGAATACTCTGTGAGTATGTCTCTTTATATCCTCCTGAGACCCAAGGAAAAAAGTGTCCTTCAATTTTAGGTTATTTGTGATTTTCTATGTCTTTGGAGGGAATAAGACATCGTGCAATTTAGATTTTTTTCAATTTTATTTTTAATTTCACAGCATGTCCTCTTTAGTGTAAAACAGGAATAAATATGTTTCCTAACATCAGTGAAAAGATAGATGCAAAAACAAAATGTCCACTGCAATGGACATAAATGAATGGGTGGGGTCTCAGGAGGATACTCAACTGGTTGTTGTTCTGGATTCTTGGTTCTGGATTTGTACTTTATGGGCCTGAAATTCCCACCTCTGCCAGTTATACACGGGGATGGTTATCTCACTTTCTTTTCACATGCCTGCTCTTTCCAACCTGTTCCCTCTGAGGTATAAAGCAGCCATTGCCCTTGTTTATAAATGCCCAGGATAACATTGGCTGACACATGTGTGGGTTAATGTGCAAGCCTGCACCCGGATACTAATGTGATTCTGATTGAACATCAGATGGTTGCAGTATGATAGATTTCAGGGGTAGCAGTACATCAGACTTGTATTATTATTTTTTAGTGGCTGATTCTTGTCCAGCAGACTGTGTGTAATGAGGCTCACCATGTCCTGGGCAGATACAGGGCTAAGGAGGACAACACAGCACTGTGTTATGCTTTTGGGGAAAGTTCTTTAGAATCTATGTGATGTACACGGTTTTGTGCAAAAATCTTAGGCAGTGAAAGATAATTATGTTTAAATAATAAGTTTTAACACAATATTATGTCTGTCAAAGTGTGTGAGCTTAGCTATTTTGAAACCTCTCCTAAAATCACCACAGTATTTGTAGAAAACATGCAATTTATCCATGTATTTGTTGACTTGACCACTAGCATACCTTGTTTGGTTAATCAATACCTCCTTGAGTTATCTAACTAATTAAGTAATTTATTTTAATTAGTTTGTGACATTTAATCAATACATGGAATGACTGGGGTGCCTCTGAGGAGAATTTTTGGAACTAAAGTGGTGGTTATTTAGCCACCCACCTAGATATTAGTAACTTTTTGGAGAACAGAAGAAATTCTAGAGCGAATGGAGATAAGGGTCTTGCTCAGAGGCCAATTGTGAAATCACTCAGCTGACTAGGGGATTTGAACAAATGACCTTCTGATCACAGAGGCAGTGTCCTAACCTACTGAGCTATACACTGAGCTGCAACAGTCCCTCCCCCTCGAGTCTGTAGTTCTGTTTGGGTGAACGTCATGAAAAGCTTTTCTCTTTTTCGCGCGAAAAATGACCTCCTGCTGAATATTTATAGGCGGGAAAAAAACAAACAGAACAGGCGAGGTCAGTGAGAGGTACAGTCCGGGCCATTGTGTGGCTCAGCCGGACTGTTGTACCACCTCGCTCAGAGCTGGACGTCCTCCCCAGTCCAGGGCAACAACCCCCGGCCCCCGGCCCCAACCGGTGGTCCTGTGTGGTTTTGCAGATCAAGAGCCCCAGCTGCATTGCTACAGATAAAAGCCCTGGTTCAGTCAATTTATGCAGAAAGATGACTACTGTGACTCCCTGTCCATGAAAGGAAATGGTACATTCCAGAAATGTTTGTACTTTGTTTATTTCCATTGATAAGATTTGAACAAAGTCTATTGTGACTAAAAACAAACTTTTAGCATTGTCAAAACTAATTATTTAATGTAAGTGCAGTTGTTTAACCTCTATGACTAAAACAAGATTCTATGGCAGTTACAGGCAATTTTGTAATTATTGTTTATTCATGTAGGTGTGCATGTGTGAGTGACTGGTGTATGAATGTGCCCTGCGATGGGCTGGCCCCCCATCCAGGGTTGTTCCCTGCCTCGTGCCCGTTGCTTCCGGGATAGGCTCCGGACCCCCCGCGACCCAGTAGGGTGAGCGGTTTGGATAATGGATGGATGGATGTTTATTCATGTCTTCATGCACGATTTGCTGGGTTCCCTGCTGTTCCCATCATCCTCTGCATTACATCCTTTGCCAGAATCCAGGAAAATCGGAAGAAAGCATCAGCTGTTGACCTGGGCTCTTAGACAAAGAAACACTCAAGAAAAAATATGACTAAGGTGCTGACGTCCCTAATGACAGAGCTGTGATGGACTGAGCCTTAAGGGGCTCCATCATGATGTGTCGACACTGAGTAAAGACAGCAGCCAATAATAGAGCATCACTTCTGTCTGACATCAGCGGCCAGGGTCCAGACTGACTGTTGGGGCTCCCTCTTTTCAGTCAGAAATGAGCCGAGAACTTCCGGAAGCTTCTTTGATGCTCTTGTCCTGCTGACGGAGGTTTATCTCTGCAGGAAAAGCCGCTGACGAAGTCGCTGCAGAGGGGCGAGGATCCACAGTTTGACCAGGTTTGTGCCGGCGAGGGGAGTTGGGTCCGATCAGGAAAAAGTCTGCAAGTTTCAGAGAGAGATTACAGACAGGGTGACGGGCAAATAATCAAAAACACAGCTGGATTTGTGTGTTTCAAACTTTTGGTACCACTTTGCTTAAAGCAGTCATCATAACAGACTATAGATACCTTCCAAATGCATTATAGTGGTCAGTATAAGACATTATAATGCATTATGAAGGTATTTATAGTGCAATATAAATGAGACCTTCATAGAGCATCCGTAATGCGTAATAAAACGGCTATAATATGTTATGCCTTTTTATGGCCATATTTAAAATACTTTATGAATGCCTTGTAATGCATAATGAAGGTATCTATAATGCATTATACATGAGTACTTTAAGTAAAGCATTACCAAACTTGTGATGGTTTGATAGCCCAAAAAGAACACTCCTCTTACTCCTCTCTCTCCTCTGTGTTCCACCGATACCCCCATTTCACACCCAGATGGTTAGGGTTAGGGCTACACCCCCGTGCAGCAGAGCTGATGCTGTAAAATGCACCGTCTGCCTGAATCCCGCCATGCACCTCTGGCAGTTCAGTTAGTGTAACTGTCCTGCACAAATTTGCCCCACATTTACATTTATAATTGTGCTTAATTTTCATCCCTTTTTTAGCCCAAATCAGGTCAGTCATTAATAGGGAGTCAGGATGCATGAGCGAATGTGGCTTAAAGTGGCTGATTCTCTCTCGACTGGTGGCAGCTTCATGCAGAAAGGAGCGGTCTGTGTGCCCTTAATTTGGAGGGTGATGACTGCATGTAGAAAGGAGCGGTCTGTGTGCCCTTAATTTGGAGGGTGATGACTGTATGCAGAAAGGGCTGGTCTATGTGTCCTTCCTTTGGTAGGTGATAGCTGCACGGGCAAAGGGCCGGTCTGTGTGCCCATGCTGCTCCCCCTTTGCTGATGTGTGCCACGCCTGGCGTTAAAGAAGAGCATACAGATGCAGCTAGGCCCCTGGGGCCGCAGTGGCTGTTTACTTGGGGGGTGTGCTGAGTAGGTGTGGGACAGGCCGGGGGGCCCATGAACCTGCCCTTTGAGAGCCACACTGCGGCATTTGTCAGCCGGCTCAGCAGCCTTTCATGGGCTGCACAGAGTGTGGATTCATCACGAGCCCAGCGCTGAATGAAGGGGCCGCTGTGTCTGTCTGTGGCAGCGCCCCACCCACCCCCAGCCCCTGCTCCCTTGCGGTCGCCCAGACCAG
>JABFEA020000039.1:15105879-15127051 GCA_019775915.2 Cyphomyrus plagiostoma | reverse complement strand
CACTAAAGAGGGGTTCGGTGAATGCGCATATGAAACTGGTGGGGTTCGGTACCTCCAACAAGGTTAAGAACCACTGCTGTATAGCCTTTGTTGCATATCTTTTTATCAGATAAACTCCATGATATGCTCTCTTATTCTTTGCAATTATGCCAAATGATATAAGTGATAATAGTTAATAGTCAATGTGTTTTCTAACCTCAGGTTACAGAATAATTTTTCTTTCAAGGAAAAGACAATATCCTGTTCTTTACTTGTTATTACGGTGCATTGCCATTGCCATTATAGTTAATGACGAGAGGTTTGCGTTGCAGAATAAGGACCCCAAAATGGCCCGGGTGGCTCTGGAATCACTGTACCGCCTCCTCTGGGTTTACATGATCCGGATCAAATGTGAGAGCAACACAGCGACACAGAGGTAATCACTATATCTCTCAAGTCACTGCAGGTGATCGTGTTGCTCATTCTACAGCTACTAGGAGGCTTCCAAAACTATGACACACTCCAACCACTCCCCCCTCAACACACACACCCGGAGACCACTAGTCAAGAACAAGCTTTCAAAGTTAGTCAAGTTAAAAGATGTTTCTGTTTCAAAACTAGTCCATGAATGTCTTTTACCTTAATACAATTGGAGAGTATGCAAATAAATAAAGAAACAAGCAAAGGTTCAAATACATTGAGGCCTCTTGAAATCGGGATGAAAGCAACACATAGTTGCCCCTGCTAGCTGCATTGCAGGGGGCATTGAGGGACAGACCTAGATGAGACAAATAGACCTGGAAGAAGACTTCTGAGCCACTGGGAGCTGGCAGTGGGCCAGGTTGCTAGTGTAACATAGCTGGAAGAGAGCCTTGATATCATTGTAAGTATGTTTGCTTTGTCCTAAGTTACTCTCACCGATATGTAGTGACATCACCTCCTACCGTGTATGCAAGTCGATCTTTTTAAAGAGGTACTCCTCTTTCCTGACATTGCCCTCATTTTTGTCGGGAATGATGAGCTTCTCTCATGCCTGGTTCATGTTATGACTTGTATCGTCACCTCTGTCCCCTCTGTTCCAGCCGACTCAACACCATCATCTCAAACCTGTTCCCCAAGGGCTCGCGTAGCGTGGTTCCTCGGGACATGCCGCTCAACATCTTCGTCAAGATCATCCAGTTTATTGCACAGGTGCTTCTAGAACATTCATCCAGCAGCCATATATCTGACACATGCTTTACTCTTCCAGAAATCTCTTTCTCTCTCTCTCACACGCACACTCATAGTACAGTATTTACAAACAACTCTTATACTTAATGGACAAACATATACACAATGCCTAACCACCATTCCAAAATAGCTACTCAGCAATTGTTCTCAGAAACACAAACACAGCTATCAACTACCTCAGTTTGTCATTTGATATGCAGATAACAGTTTTTTTCTTCTGTCAAAACAGGAAAGACTTGACTATGCCATGAAAGAGATCATCTTTGACCTACTTTGTGTCGGGAAACCAATGAAAGCTTTCAACCTTAACCCAGAGGTAAATAAATATCACTTCATTGCATATTTGGACATTTTTGGAATATAATTATTGAGGTTTGACTGAATGACAAGAGGATTTGTTCTCCTAGGGAAATTTGCTTAAGGTCTTAAACTAGTGTTAAGCAAATAGCAAAAATTATTAGTAACACTTTCTATGAATACTATCTCTATAAGAATATTAGAACACATTCATAACACATTATAATGCATTCATAAAGCATTATAAGCATAGCTATAAATATTTAGAAACATGCATAATACATTATAGCCATGTGTATGATGCATTATGAATGCTTTATGAAGCTCTCATCTACAATGCAGAACATTATAATGCATTATGAATTTATCTGTAGTGCATTATCCTCCTGACTCCCCACCCATTCATTTATGTCCATTGTATTGGACATTTTATTTTTGCATCTATCTTTTAACTGATGTTAGGAAACATATGTATTCCTGTTGTGCACTAAAGAGGACATGCTGTGAAATAAAAATAAATTTGAAAAAATCTAAATTGTAAGATGTCTGATTTCCTCCAAAGACAAATAACCTACAATTGAAAGACACTTTTCCCCTTGGGTCTCAGGAGGATATACATGAGACTTTCATTGGAGCTTATGAAGTATTATAATCAACACTTTAATGCCTTAAGCCTGTCAATAAAAGATGCTGCAATGCTTTATTAATTCTTATATCGACCGTTATAATGCATTATGGAGGTAGCTGTAATGCGTTATAGATCACAGCTTTAGGTAAAGTGCTGCTGTATGTTCCATGGTAAACAAAACCAAACTGACATAGTCTGAATGTGTTACAGTAGAAAAGCAAGCTTGCAGTGACAGACAGGCATCTTGGTAGCAGCAGTTGCCTGACTAACATCCATTTATTGTGCCATCAGAGGATGAACATTGGCCTCAGGGCATTCCTGGTCATTGCCGACAACTTGCAGCAGAAGGATGGAGAGCCCCCCATGCCCAACACTGGGGCCACACTGCCCTCAGGAAATACACTCAGGGTTAAGAAGACCTATCTGAGTAAGACCCTGACTGAGGAAGAAGCCAAACTCATCGGTAAATGACTGTCATCACCTGCGCTGTCCGAACACTGCAGGGTTTTACCTTCATTCCCTCGTTGACAGATGCAGCGCTATGCGCTTGTCGCTCCCCTTCATGGTGCTTGCTTCTGTTCGGCACCCCACAGGCATGGCCATGTACTACTCGCAGGTGCGCAAGGCCATCGACAGCATCCTGCGGCACCTCGACAAGGAAGTAGGCAAGTGCATGATGCTGACCAACGTGCAGATGTTGAACAAGGAGCCGGAGGATATGATCACGTAGGTGTCACCCTCGCTCAGTGGGTTCCGTCCATCTTCATGACCAGTGCATCCTCTCGGTCCATGGTCAGATAGTTGTACTGGGTAGTATTGTAGGCAAATGGGGTTGTCAGCCTGGGTTTTTGAGTTTAAATTCTGGTCATGTCCTTTCATTCCCACCATCCAGTGGCATTGGTTTCCTGGTAATGGTCTCTGTAGTGTAGGCCATTGTAAAATTCTCAGTGTAATGAAGGTTGCTTGGGACTTCTAAAAATTACCCAGAAGTGACCTTGTGGGTTCTTTCATTCTCTGTCAGAGGGGAACGGAAGCCAAAGATCGATCTCTTCAGGACGTGTGTCGCAGCGATCCCTCGTATCCTACCCGACGGCATGTCTAAGCTGGAGCTCATTGACCTGCTGGCTCGGTGAGCATATGTGGTGTCATGCTGCAGTTGGCTCAGAGATCCGATTCATGCGGGATTGTACAAATAAATCAGCACTGGCTTGTCGTAAAAACAGATGAAAACCTGACGTATGCTTTTCTGCGCGTGTCCCAGGCTGACAATCCATATGGATGACGAGCTGCGGCTAATTGCCCAGAACTCCCTGCAAAGCCTGCTGCTGGACTTCCCGGACTGGCGGGAGGATGTTTTGTTCGGCTTCACCAACTTTGTGCTCCGGGAAGTGCAGGATACCCACCAAGGCTTGCTGGACTCATCCCTCAAGCTGCTTCTGCAGCTGTTGACACAGTGGAGGCTGGCGCTGCAGGCACCCAGCAAGGCCCACGAGGCGGCCAGGGCCCGTTCTTTTGAGGTTGGGGGAAATGCTGCTTTTCTCTAGGTTCCAAGCACTTATTCTCTACCTGTGGGTTGCCAAATTTTACCTGAAGGAGGAGATACCATATGGCTCAATTATTATTACATGGTTGACATTCTTGGTGACTTAATGACTGTATAAGAATACATTTTCCAAGAAAGTATGTGAAATGGACCCTGGTGGCCAAGCATCTTCTTGTTATCTTGTATATACTTCTTCACCATTCTGTGGAAAAAAAGTGATGCGTTTTATGTTTCACTGCTGTCTGTGATGTTGGTGCCATCAGTAGCATGTTTCACTGCTGTCTGTGATGTTGGTGCTATCAGTAGCAGGATCTGTGTATCACATCCCAGTATGCCACTGTATCTTACAGCTGCTGCAGTCGGGCCCCTCCAGTCAGGGCCCCCGTGGTCTGGTCCTGCATGCTGTGGAAGGTCTGGCCCTTGTGCTGCTCTGCTCCTGTCAGACAGGCACCCGGAAGCTGGCCGTCTCCATCCTCAAGGAGATCCGCTGCCTCTTCGCAACCATCGGACAGGCGGAAGTGAGTTTGGGCCCGTGAGTCCGGCTGGAGGGGCCAGAGCATTCTAGATCCCATAACCTGTGTGTCTGATCTTATTCTTGTAATCAAGGACGATGACAAGCCCATGATTGAGGTCTTGGATCAGCTGAGCGCAGCGGCTTTGGAGAGCCTCGTCCACGTGACTGTGTCCGACTCGGTGAGCAGTGCTCTGGGACATTACTTTCAGTCATTAGAACACAAGGGAGGAGAACATAATAAGAGTCAGGCAGACATTGATGGTCTGCAGAATTTATAGCTCATCTCTGTATCATGAGTGCCCATAAATGTCAACATATTGCTCCTCGCAGCGATTTTGCTACATAATGTTGTAATTTGCACACTGAAACTCAGAGGCTGGCAGGCTGGCAGGTCATTAATTGTTTCTGGTTGCTAATGAGGCCCCTGTTTATGCCATTAATTAAGCTTGCTATCTTGCATCGATTGAGTGGTGGTGGTGGGGGGGGGGGGGTTCCACCCATCATAATGCTGCGCCCAATGGTCTGAGGCGTCATGGTTACATAAAACCACTTTGCTGAGCAGCACAGGAGTGACGCGGTGTGAGTCACAAATGACAGAATTGCTACTTTATAGCCTCATTTTAAAGAGAAGTATATAGTTTATTATTTGAGTGACAAGGTGAAATTCTGGATGTTTTGCATGTGTTTTGATGTGCATTTTGACCCCCTTTGGGGAAGCCCTAAATTAAGTTATAAGACATCCTATCTGACGGGTCCCCTGCCTCAAGCCCAGTGCTTCCTGGGTCAGACTTGTGGCTCACAATGGCACTGTACGGGATAAATGGTCATTGATTGACTGATTGATTGATTGAGTTTATTAATCCCACAATGGGGAAATTCCTTAGAAACAGCAGCAGTAGTAAAAAAAAGACAGTATAACAGGATCCATAAGATCAGTAATATAATATAAATAAACAAACAGTATAAAATATAATATAAATATAACAATATAAAAACATATATAAAATATTTAAATAATATATATGTATATAAATGTAAAAAGAATATAGACAATTAAAACAATAGAAAAACAATATCTCAACAGTATAAATATTAGTAAAAATATAAACAAAAAAACATATACACAAAGCCAGTAACATGGATGAACAGAGAAGGGGATGAATGTGTCACTGCAGTGATGTGTTGTACAGTTTTGTGGCTGTGGGGAGGAATGATCGACGGAAGTGCTCCTTCTTGCACTGTGGGTGTAACAGTCTGTAAAAATCATGGAAAAACTCACTTCATGCTGCTATTTTGTTATGTTCCTTACATGTGAAACTCTGAGTCACTATGACTCAAAGAGTGACTCCTGATTGTGAATGTTCTGAAGGCCAACTTGATGCTGGGCCACCAAGTGGACCTCCTGGGGCTGGTGGAGTGGAACGCCGTGCTGGTGAACAGCCCATACGACGTGCGCAGTCCCTCGCACGTGTGGATCTTCGCCCAGTCGCTGAAGGACCCCTGGGTTCTGTGCCTGTACAGCTTCCTGCGCCAGGACGGCTTACCCAAGCACTGCCCCACGGCGCTCAGCTACGCCTGGCCCTACGCCTTCACCCGCCTCCAGCTGCTCATGCCCCAGGTGGACCCCACGTGAGTCCCTCACACCTCCGTGTTTTTCAATGAGCACCAGAAACTGAAGCAGATGTTCTGTCTTCGGCTTCCTTTAGAACATTCATCATTTTCTCCACAGTATCTTCATTTCCTCCTAATGCTTATACTCAAGCTGTACAGGTGGGCCTTCGCTATTGCCTCTGTTAGACCCGTATAAATGCCAAAGTCATTGTTTTGCTTTCTTACTGCTTCTCAAATTTTGCAGAAACCCTCTTTATGCCAAGAAAACAAGCTCGGCAAGTGGAGGGGACAACCTGGTGACCTTGTGGCGGAACTATCTTATCCTCTGCCTGGGCGTGGCCAAGCCCAGCATTATGAGTCCAGGACACCTGCGGGCGTCCATGCCTGAGATCACGGCCATCACACCCGATGGCAATGTCAGCTGTGACACCAAGGTCTGTCCCCAACCCAGTTCCTTTCATCCCGCTAATGGCTCTCACACATCTGGCATTATTTTAGGTCACATGATAAAATCAGCTTCTTGTTTCATGCTATGAGCTTTCTTTCCTCTGACACGTACGGCCTAGGAGTTGGCGCTTTCACAAGAACGCTCTGACTGCAACTCTATTTCCTGACAAGAACTTGTTAGTGTTGGTCATCATGCTTATACAGACTTGACCAAGTTAGCAGACCCCTGTACGTTTGTGTGTTGCACTGTCAAACAGGTGATCGGCATGCCCTCTGTGGCTTGCTTGCTGAAGCAGCTGGTCCTACTGATGAGGGCAGAGAGCATCGAGGTCACGGAGTCACTGGTGCTAGGCTTGGGACGCACCAATGCTCTGGTGTTCAGGTACTGCAAGCGACAGAGGTGGGAGGGGCCTTATGTCGCATGACACAATGCCAGTGCAGGGTTTCACACAGGGAAAAAGAGCATTATGGGGGGAAAAAACATCCCGCATTCCAGTCACAACCGAGGTAACTACTTTCAGATACGTACTGAACAAACATCACATTAATCCAAGGTCACACCAGGACCAGTGCTGACATGTGAGTGAAGGTCACTGATGTTCTGTTGGAGTGCTTAATTAGATCTGCCACTCATTTTCCATTCCATTTGCTAGGATTAAGACCTAAAGAGATAAGTGCTTGATCCGTGATTATTTTGGTACAGAGCATTTCAGTACTTTTCACGTGGCCTTGTTTCTTTTTAATGACCTCTCTATTAATAATGAAATGCTAAAAATTCATTTCAGTTGTTCATTCAACCAATGCATTTCATAAAACCGTTTACATATTTCTGTCTAAATCATTGTTTTTATAATTCTTCTGCATATATTCTGTATGGTTTCATAATTCTCTCAATCACCTCTGTCTCTATCTCCCACCTTCTGTCTCTCTCTTTCTTTCTCTCACTTTCTCTGTCCCTCTCTCTATCTTTCTGTCTCTGTCACTCTGTCTGTCTTTCTATCTCTCTCTAGGGAACTTATAGAAGAACTACATCCCTTAATGAAGGAAGCTTTGGAACGAAGACCGGAGGTAAATCAAGCCTTTTCCTCCTCCAAACATTGTCGCGCTTCCTAATTTTCGTGATTCATGATTAACTGTGGTGGCATTCATCTATGGAGCCATATTTAGCATCAGGGCAGGACCGTAAGCCTGCATGTAGTCGATATCGTGTTACAGTGTAGGACATGGCTGCAGTGAGACTGTATGCTCGTCATGTCAGCTCCATGTTATGCCTGCTTGCAGAGGCAAGCGCCTTCATTTGTGACTTTCCCAGAAGGGCCAGGGAATGCGAAGATGAGAAGGATTAGTCAGTGTAACTGAATGTGTTTTGACGGCAGGGCACTCCTGTTCTTATTCACACTGTCGGACCAATCACAGTTTACAGGAAACTTTCAGCCTTGGCATTTTGTAATTCAGATATCGCTGCAACACTGCCAGCATGACACACATAGAGTCCAGTAGATAAAAGATCATTTGCGATAACAAAAACCATGGCACCTTTTCGGTTCAGTGGAAGTTTAACTTATTCTTGCGAGAGGAGATCCCCGAGCTCAGTTCGTCCCCGAGGGGAGCATATTTGCATCTGATGGTCTTGGCAGACTTGGGGCAGCCCTAAAGTATGGCGGCTGTTTCTCTGGTTCCAGAACAAGAAACGCCGCGAGAGGCGGGATCTCCTGCGGCTGCAGCTTCTGAGGATTTTTGAGCTGCTGGCCGACGCTGGCGTCATCAGCGACAGGTGGGCGCTGGCTTGGACCCCTCAGCGAAAGCATCCTTCTGCATCCCATGCATACTCACATGCTCTGCCATCCAGCTGGACTCTGCCCTGGCCCCGTGCCCATCCTCTGAGCAGCAGGACACTCATTCACACAGCATTCTCATTCTTTCCCTATCCCAGCACCAACGGGGCCCTGGAACGAGACAGCCTGGCCCTGGGGGCCCTCTTTCTGGAGTATGTCGATCTCACTCGCATGCTGCTAGAGGCCGAGAACGACAAAGACATGGAAGTCCTCAAGGACATCCGAGCTCACTTCAGTGCCATGGTGGCGAACCTCATCCAGTGTGTCCCCGGTAACTGAGGCTGGGGGGGCACCATTCCTGAGCAGCATTTCTGCATCATGGCCCTGGCTGTTATAGACATCCATTAGCTTTGGCAGCTTTAAGCTAACAGTGCTGAGGGGCAAAATGGTTTCGGCTCCATTAAGCTGCAGTGTCGTACTAGAAAGGTTCCTGGATCATGGGCCAAGAAATAAGCTCATGTTACCAGACAATCCTATTTAACCTCCCCAGAGCAAGAAAAGAAGAAAAATAAGCCCTCCAAGCACTGCAGTGATGCAGAATTTTCCTACTTTTAGCGATCTGTAACTCATACTTACAAAGATTCAAGTTTAACTGCAGCCAAAGCCAGGAGCGATTCGCTGGGCTCTTGATCTCTATTAGGCAGCTTCCCAGGAGACTTCGAGCCAGGAGACAGAGAAGCCTTAGTGCAAAAAAAAAGAACAGTAAGAGCAGACAATTGCTCACCGTGAGCTACGCAAGGGCCATTTCTGGACTTCCTTTTCTGAAGAGATGAATAATGACTTAACAAGCTATTAAATAAAGGCCAGGCTAAGACGTATCTCTGTTAGAAAACACAGTTTGGTTGTCAGGGGTCAACAGTTGATTGAAAATGGACATGTAGGTGGCGTAACTTTCTGACCTGCTGTTCTGCTTCACTGCCCCTCCACCCATGTCTCCCCCTCACCCCCCTCTCCCCATGTTAGTCCACCACCGGCGATTCCTGTTCCCCCAGCAGAGTCTGAGGCATCACCTCTTCATCCTCTTCAGCCAATGGGCGGGGCCCTTCAGCGTCATGTTCACCCCGTTGGATCGTTACAGCGACCGGAACCACCAGATAACTCGATACCAGTACAGCGCCCTCAAGGTATTCCCAACCCCTACATCCACTTTCTCTGAGCGTTTACTCACTCACACCGAATAGTTGAGTGCGATCCATAGAGTTCCATAAGGTTCTTCCTAGTTCTGCGATTGACTACTGGTGCAGTATAATATAATGAATGTGAAGAACGTGAAACAGGATATTCTGCTGACTAAAGCACATTGTTTGCTGAGTGCGGTTGAAAGGGGGGGACACCTTTGACATGACCTTAGCGTTGTTTGTCACTGACTGCAAATGAGCTGTCAGTTGCAAAAGGTGAGAGTGGGTGGAAAATTCCAGCAGCTCCCGATCACGTCACTCACCTTGTTGGCGTGCTGGCTCTGAAACCCTATCGGCATATCGCCGGCCGGTAGCTTGAGACGCCTTCACAGATCCCAACAATAGGGCAGCTCTGCGAATGGCTTATGCGTGGGTGTCATTCCTTTTGTGGAAAGCGTGTAATTTCAGTCAGCTGTAATGCGACAAAAATCATAAGGCATGGCAAAAAATGGCCCAGGGGGATCTATCCAACACCGCATGTTTGTTCACGGGGGAAGGGAGAAGTGTCATGTCTTCCCTTTCAACACACATCCGAATGCCAAGTCTTGGTCATGAACTGATCATAATGATAAGCCCAGGAATCAGCATTTGACAGCCCCAGGAACAAGTCAGCAAGCCAACCAGGTCTGTTTTTCTTTTGTCTGACACTCTTCATTTTGTTTTCAGGCCATGTCGGCTGTCCTGTGCTGCGGACCTGTGTTCGACAATGTCGGTCTCTCTCCAGATGGCTACCTGTACAAGTGGCTGGATAATATCTTGGCCTGCCAGGACCTGCGGGTAAGTGGGCAGAGCTGCCAAACAAGAAACAAAACTACATCCCAAAAGTGAGAATCTTTGTGTTTGTTCTTGACCCCTGGGACCCCAATAGTCTGTAAATGATGTCATTTAGAATCTGCCTCATCGCCTGTCATAACCCTTGAGCATCCTTCTGGACACTGCTGCAGTCTTGCAAATGTTTACATTTCAGTGTGTAAGAATTTGACAACCAACTTTAGTGCCCAATAAGTGTGTCGTGTCTTACTGCAGCTGGGAATTTATCAACAGTGGGATCGGAACTTACGTCAAGATGACTTGCATGAGGTGTCGATGTGTTAGGATTCAGACTGGTGCCATGCCATTGTGGTACTTGTGTAAATGCAGTCTGGATATTCTCTGGTTTAGATTAATGTCCGTCAAGAGCAGGTTGTTTACATGAGAGCTGATTCGTTATAAGTTCTCTTGTGTCTCTCAGGAAAACTCTCCGGTTTGCCAGGTAAAAAAGCGCTGTTTAATTATGAGAAGTGAGAAGGCGATGTGTTCTGTAAACTCTACATGAAGGGACTGTCCATGTGCTCCGTAGCTTGTACGACACCTGCTGATGTCATTCTGTTGTTCTGTCATGTGATGCAGGTCCACCAATTAGGCTGTGAAGTGGTTATCTTACTGTTAGAGCTCAACCCAGACCAAGCAAACCTTTTCAATTGGGCTGTGGACCGCTGCTTCACCGGGTCCTACCATCTGGCCTCTGGCTGCTTCAAGGCCATTGCCACTGTTTGTGGGAGCAGGTATGGTCCTCTTTGGGTCTCCCCAACACAAATACTTTGATTTTCATTAATCATAATTAAAGAGCATATCTCTAAAACCCACTCATTACAAAGGATACACATTTACATAGGATACACTTTTGTATAAAATTCAGTGGATTTTATAAATTTAAGGTTCTTCGCTGGATTACATGAGGATTGAATTTTGGTTCCCAGTATTGTAACATATGATGAGGAAACCTGACTTTAGGTCATTGGCGGTCTCACCTCAAAAACAAAAAATGGACTGTCTGAGTTTCTGAAATTTGCTCTTCATTTAAGAGTTTAGCCAGTTTAATCTTCCATTTTTTTCAAATATATATTGTTTATGAGTCTGATTTTCAGATATAAAGGACTGATAAATTTTGTCTTATATATCCAGTAACATGTAATAAGTCTGAGCATTAAAAAACATCAGATCTGAGTTTTTTTCTAAAGAATTATCTGTGAGGGTTAAAAGCAGCAGTTCTAGACACAGTTTGTCTGATGTCCCAGCAAACAACATTCATTTCAGACCAAGCTTCCAAAAATGGAGATGAGGACTAATGTACAGACACGAGGCTTGGATTCCCATTGTCATACATCCCCTTCATTGTTGTGCTTTTCTGCCAGCACCTTTAATTAAGCTGCTGAAGCATGAAGTCACGTGCACCTATTGTAAACGCCTAAATGCCTGCATGTTGACACGCCGACACGCTCGCCGGTGTGGCATGCAGTCTGACTTGTGTGCTGTTATTGTTTGCAGAAATTACCCATGTGACCTGGTGACCCTGCTAAACCTGGTGCTTTTCAAGGCGTCGGACACCAGCAGGGAGATCTATGAGATTTCCATGCAGCTAATGCAGGTAGATGTGTATAAACACACACACACACACACTCCTGGAGACACATATATGCTGGTACACTGGTAAAAGTTGATTATAAAGGGAAGATTCTTTTTTTTTATTGTATAGATTCTGGAAGCTAAACTGTCAGTGTACTCTAAGAGGCTCAAAGACCAGAAGTCCAGCAGCATCCTGTACGGTACCCATGGCCCCCTGGCTCCCCTCTACAGCATCTCCCTGTCCCAGCTCTCCAGCCAGCTGGCCAGAATGTACCCCCAGCTCACCTTGCCTCTTTTCTCAGGTAAGTGCCCATGCTTCCACACTGACATATTCTGCCATGCATCCTCTGTAGCTCTAAGGGCAGATCACACTAGCACTGAAACTACATTCAAGACTAAAGGATTTGATGCACAGGATACCCTTTACTGTCCCATCTCATCTACGAGCTCCACAGTAGTCACATACCAGTCACATGCTCATATGCCCCCTAATCACATAGCCTCACACATTCTGGTTACCATGGCGACTGGGCATTCTGAGTTTTTTCAAAGCTTGTAGAAAGTAATAACCAATATATGAAGCATTGCTTTAGCTGTCCTGGTCACAGAGGCAGATGTGTCATCCTTAACCCTACAAGCCAGCTCCCAAACTAGTCCTTGCAGCCTATTTGTGGGCTTTTGTGACATCGAAAGACAGTTTAACACCATTGTATGGCAACCTGCTGCGGTTCTGTCCCTCCCAAACTCAGAGGTCAGCCAGCGGTTTCCCACCACCCACCCCAACGGCCGCCAAATCATGCTCACCTACCTCCTGCCGTGGCTGCACAACATGGAGCTGGTGGACAGCGGGCTGCTGCCCCAAGCCTCCCGGCCCTGCTCCCCCGAGGGGGGGGCACTCAGCCGGCCTGGCAAGGAGGATCCCCCGCATCACTGGCTCAGGGGTAGCGGCTGGGGCTCCTTGCAGGCTACTTCGCTGGTGCTCAACAACCTGATGTTCATGACTGCCAAGGTGCGAGCCCTAACTAATCTGCGTTTGAGGAGCTTTCACCCGAGTATAACCTATGGTGATGACATTATAACTTGATTCAAAATAATTTATTTTCTGCTCATTATAAGATCATGAACTATCTTATGATGACTTGCCCCCCCTCGCCCCCTCAGTACGGGGATGATATCCCGGGACCCGAGATGGAGAACGCCTGGAATGCACTGGTCAGCAACGATATGTGGGGAAGCAACCTGCGTACCGTGCTGCAGTTCCTGATCAGCCTGTGTGGCGTGAGCAGCGACACCCCTCTGCTGCCCTACGTGAGTCAGCCTGTGTGCTATGCCTGTGACCAGGAGGTCACCGGGTCAAATCCTGGGGTGGGCCGAGTGATGTCACCATTGGGCTCCTGAGCGAGACCCTTAAGCCCCAGTCCCTCCAGGGACTGCCCCTCCCTGCCGTCTCAGTCGATTTCCACTTTAGACAAATGCGTCTGCCGCATGCATGTGAATGCGTTGGAGGTGTTGGGGGTTGCGGTTGGGGAAAGAACACCGCCGGGGGGGGGGGGGGGGCGGTCCGAGAAGCCAGCACGGCCAAAACCATTGCCAGCCGTTTGCCAGCAGATTAAGAATGTGGGGGTTTACCTGGGCCGCAACAACACCAACGGAACCATGGAGGAGTTGGTGCTGGAGCTGCAGCAGACGGAACCAGTGAACGCCGTGGTCCTGCACTGTGACAACCCGCCCTTCTACCGGCTGGCGGCCAGCAGCAAGTCCTCTGCTGCGGCATCCGGTGAGCATTACAGAGCAGCTTCAGGCCGTATGTTACAGGCTCTTCCGTCATACAGGCTTGTGGAGTCCGGGTTTTAATCATTAAAATGCATTTAGGTACTACGTCCAGCAATAACACGGTAGTGGTTGGCCAGGAGAGTTTTGTGGACGTGGATGAAATTACAGTCACCAGAGAAAATGAGGACAAGTAAGTCAGATTAGCCCGATGCCTTTTTATCTATAAACTCTTCGAGGTGTCATTGCATGGGTATAATGATGTCACATCTGCACACCCTTAACTCAGTGTCTTCCTGTGTGTGTGTGTGGTCACAGGTTCAGCAATAAGATTCGCGTGTATAACCGCTTGGAGTCCCGTTACAGCAACAGCTCTGGGGGGTCGTACGATGAGGAAAAGAGTGAGTAACCATTGACTAGCCCCTATTCTAGACCATCGAAGCCTGAAAGTATTGCGGCAAAAGGCCCTACAGTATTAGTCTTTGAGGGAGGACTAATTTCAATGCAGATTTTCATTGAAAGAACTCACAGCTCCCTCAGCAACACAGGTCACAAGGCAGGTGGTAGTCATTGCAATGTCCCCAGATGACCTATAGGGGGCAGAGCATACATGGAGGCAGCTCCAGTCTGAATGTTTCACAATGGCAGCCATCAGCTTCAATGAGCGGCTATGTTTCTGCACCTTTTTTTAAAAAAAAGAGCAGTTAGCTGAGTACGGCTGTCTCACTGTCAATGAGTGATTGTCCATTTTCTCACTCATCTGTGCTTGTTTCTAGTACTTGTCCTCTAAATGACTTTGGCAGTTTGGTCAATGGGCATGGGTTGGGAGGCTGCGGATGTTTTGTATCCATGTGACCTTGTCCTCCTCAGACGACCCGCTGCCCCCCTATGCCAGCTGGCTGATGATCGTGCTGGAGACCAACCAGCCACACCCGCTGCCCATGCCCACAAACGGGGGGTGCTGGGCGCCGCTGGTGGACTACCTGCCAGAGACCATCACTCCTCGGGGACCCCTGCACAGGTAACCCATGAAAGACTCTCATCTCCACACAGAACATTCTTTTAATCCTGGCCCTTGAGCTGAGTAAATGATGCTTACGTGTTCTCTACAGGTATCAAGCTCTCCCACCATCGAAAAGGGAGTTAAAGCAGATTGCCCACAGTGTGTGATTGTGCATGTGCTCTGAAATGTATTCAGAATTTTTCTATGGTGATAAATTTCAGTGTGGATTCATCCGTCAGTAGGTGCTGTGATTGAGAGCTACATTGCAATGCTGTAAGTGTGAGAATGCATCTCTGGGGGGACTGGAGACCTGAGTCACTGGCAGTGACTTAAAAGCTCCATAAAACAATCAGTTATTGCACTAAGACACTGGTGCTCATATTTCTCATTACTACAGAGAGATTTATTTATATTGTACCTAAATCAGAAGGCACCCCATGATCTTATTGTTGATGTCCCTGCTGTTGATATCAGGTGCACATCCTGATTTCCTGAGTTCAATGCGTCCTTTTCTCAACAACATCACCACATCACCACATTAATTAAAACCAGTGTTCTCTGTTAAGTGGCAAGGTACTCAGATTTGTAAAGTACCCGCTGTATTGTTTATGCGTTCTATTAAGGGACGTTTTATAGATACAAAACATAGCAACATGCTTACCTACAAAGCCTATATGGAGCAACGTAAGGGCATGTCTTCATTTCATGATACTGATCATAAATTGGGGATTAAGACCCAGGTACATGTGATTATTCTGCCAGAGCCCAAACTCACGACCTTCCCATCAGAGAGGCACAGGCTTAGCCTGCTGAGCCACACACCACTCGAGGCTGGGAACTGGAAGCCTTGAGTTTGTAAATGAGGAAAAAAATGGATCAATGTGGTGATGTCATACAATGAAGATTATGATTGGCTAAAGAAGTGAAACGCAAGCTCCTCCCTTTTGATCCAGGGACATCCAAATCAGGATGTCCAATGTCAGGCAGCCAAGGGACTTCCCAAAGCCAGGAGCGAGGGCAGCAAAAAGAATCCTTCAGCCAACGCGATAACAATCTTTGGAAAGTGACATGCCGGTCGTAACTGAAACCAACAGAAATTATTCAGAATGGCAGAAAAAGGTGTAGCCAAGGTTAAAGTGATCAGGAATACCGGGCCATTGTGACATCATAATCTGAATTGCAGATAAACCGCAATATTATAATGCACAGTTGAGATATTTAAATGTCAGTTTGTGTTACTCTGCTCTTACCCATTGGATTAAAAGGATTGTATTTGACTGCCTGGAACAGAGGAGTGCAGGGTTGATTGCACAGTTTGGATTAATGTAATACCACAGCCTGTTTCAGTGTAATGCGTGACCCAGCACTGCAGTCCTTTAATGCTCAGATTCACTTAACAATGCCTAGGCCTGCCTTTACTGATGTGGTGCATTTGGCTTGAAGGTGGCATGGTGGTGCGGTGGGTGGGTGGCACTGCGATGGGTTTGTGCAGGAATGTGGTTAGGTTTCAGTTATTTCTCTAAAGTGTCTGTTTGTGTGTGCGTGTGCGTGTGTGAGAGAGAGAGAGAGAGAGAGAGAGAGAGACCCTGTACTGGGTGAGAGCTGCATGATGATGCATTGACAGGTGCTGTTGTGTTTAGTTATCTTCCCGCTTCTTTGAGTTTTGAATTCTGTAAAGGGGAAATCTACATTCACTGCGCTTTTTTATTTTACTTAGTTTGTTGTTTTTTAAAAGATGCAAAGATAAGGATTTGAGTTTGACTTAAGTATGTCTTTGTCTAATATTTAAACTTGGCTAATTGTTTGTAATACGTCTTAAATCTCAACGCCAGGGGGATAATGCATTTTATATCATTAGAAATGAAGGTGCAGCAATGCCTGTTTTTCCTGGATCCATTATGTTATCTGATTGCAATAGGGTCTCCATGTAACGGCTTTTTGGGTGTCAGCTGCACTTAAACATTTATATTTCGGCATGACTGTGGAAACATAGCAGCATACCATAGCCTACTGCGGTTTATATGCTACAGGATATCTTAGAAAAATCTGTTTTGGAGGCATGTAGCACAAAGTAAGGCATTACAAGTATCCTTACAAATTACTCATATAAATCCACAGTAATTCAAAATTGATTTGGAGAAGATTCCGTGACCTTAAGAACCTACCTTGTCTAGTTGATGGGTCTCAGAGAAAGAGCAGACAGTGCAGGGCCTCAGTTAACATTCTGACCTGTGAACCTGTGGCTACCTCAGGTGTAACATTGCTGTGATCTTCATGACGGAGATGGTGGTTGACCACAGTGTGAGAGAAGACTGGGCCCTGCACCTTCCCCTGCTGCTCCATGCTCTCTTTCTGGGTGAGTCTCCCACGGTTTGTCTCTGAATCCTAACCTCTTCCCGAATTCAAATCTGAACTGGAGCCCAGATACTGTAATTTCCTATACTGAGATTCTGATGCCTTGTATCCAAAGATCGGCTGATTATTTTGACCTCTCCAGCTTAAATTTCCTGCACAGAAGTAAAACTGCTGCACAGATAAATGTACCAAGCTCTTCAGTTCTGTGAGCTTCCCGCAAAGCAAATGTGTTTTGATGAAGACATGTAACAGCCATGGAATGTGCCACAAAACAAAAACCCAGTGTTTCCTTTTAAGTTTGTGAATGGTTGGAATGGTTTTATATGCATGTACAAGATATGTTGCAACCAAGTTTTTCACTAATTCATCCTCTTGTTGCCTTTTACACAGTATGGCACATTTTAAAAACTAAATTGTTGTGAAAATGTCCTTGTGGCCTTCAACGACTCATTTGTGACGTGACTGTGGTTTGTAGTGACACCTGTGTCTTTGGTTGTTTGATCTAACATGGAGTGTGATGTGAAGGTCAGTGAGTGATGTGAGATTGACCAGCAGACATTTACGTCTCCCTAGAGTTCTGGATAGTGCTAACATGAAGTATAGCCCAATTAAGGTCTTCAAGAAGCAAGCATGATATCTCACAGAGCTCTGGTGAGGGGGGCAAGCAATGTGAAAAATGCAGTTATGTAGAACAGAGGTGGGAATGGTATGCACTCCTTCACCTTCTGTCTAAACACCTTAACATCATTAGAGTGTCACCTTGGTATGTCCCACATTCCTGGGAGACTGAAGCTCAACACTTTTATCTAATCTTCCGTGCAAGGCATGTGGAGCATTTTCGGCATCAAGTAGCAGAACAGTTGCACACATAAACAGATACGTCGCCTCAATTTTTGATACCTAGTTTTCCCTCTGAAACCACGGGCTCTCTTTCTTTTTCCCATGCATCTGCTGGCAGGACTGGACCACTGCCGGCCAGAGGTGTTTGAGCACAGCAAGAGGCTGCTTCTCCACCTTCTCATCACATTGTCCTGCAACAACAACTTCCAGGTCATCGCGTCAGTCCTCCTGCTCACCAGAGAGATAACAGCCAGCAAGACCCTAACGTCCAGAGCCAGTTACCAGCCGGAATACCTCTGCACAGGTCAGCTAACATAGACAAATTACTTTACACAGTCTGTACCCCCGCTGGAAAAAAAAAAGCTTAAGTTGGTTAGGCTGGTTTACCAATGTATGATAATTGACCACCTTAAGGTATGTTTTTGCATGATGGTTTGATGGTTTAGCTGGCCGCACCAGAATGACCAGATTAATAGGCTGGCTAAATCGGTGTGACCAACTGGTGACCCACCCAGCTAAACCATCAAAGAGCAGCAGGGGCTGGGACATGACCATCTCAGACCATTTTATGCCATCATGGTTTTTAGCTGTTTTTTTTCGGCTCAGATACTCTTATTTATGCATGTCCTAGTGCAGGTCTTTTGATTGCTATGGCTTGTTTATTATGGTTTAGTATTTGTTTATTTTTAGTAATTGAGATGAAGGCTCACTGATTGAATTTATCAAGATAGCAACCAAGACCAGAGGAATCACTATTTAACCAGCTGTCTGTTAGACTTAACATTTGACAGTCCCCTGAAACCCAGTGGCCCTTCCTGAAACAGCCATCTGGGCAGAAAGATTTTGGGTTCCTTTGGAAAGAAGTGGATGACAAATCTTATCAGGGAAAGAAAATGTTTGAAGGTCCTGCCAAAAACTGCATCACAGGTCATCATTAAGGCATTCCATTCTTCTATTTTTATCTTCTTCTGGCAGTGGGCATTGTTGATATTAGGGTACTACGTGTCTCAGGTAATCCTTATGTAATAGCAGGGCTGTCTCTGCCTTTAGTAACTGCTCGTTAGTGCTGGACAGCAGTGACAACATGCTGAGACGCCCATAATTTGTATGTCTTTCCTTTGTAGTCTAATTAAACATCCACTTTTAGCTAATCTCCCCCTGCCCTCTCTGTTCAGGAGGCTTCGACTTCCTGCGGGAGTGCCAGGCCTCCCCAGTGCCCGACTCGGGCCTCAGCTCCTCCTCCACCTCCTCCAGCATCAGCCTGGGCAGCAGCAGCGGGAACCTGCCGCAGACCTCGCAGGAGACGGACGACCTTGAGGAGTCGCCAGCCGAAGCTGACGAGAAGACCAACAAGCTCATGGAGTTCCTCACCACCAGGTAGCAACAGGAGCTTCATGATCCGATAACAGTCTCTCTGTGTGTTTAGCTACACGGCATAAAAAAGAAAAATAATAAAACACTGTATAATTAAAGGAGCCCTTACATATAAACTGTTACAGTTTAAGAAGAATTGTTCGATGCAGGGAGGAATGAAGGGTAGCAACAATTCAGTAAATTCAGCTCTGGATAAAATTGAGAGACCACTCTATGCTTTTTAAAAAATCCGCAGTTTAATTCCTGGTGTCATCCTGGTTCTGCTGGCAGAAGACTACACTGCAAGGCAGGCTGCTTTCGGGCTTAAAGTTTCAGCACTTTGCTTGTTTTTACCTTTGCTTGTCATTGGGGTTGTACCCTTGTAATTGTGCTCTGAGGAACATTCCAAAGATACAAACAGCATTAATGTACCATCAACGGTACAGAAATATTACTCAAAGTCGTTTTCTGTACCTTAAAAGGTACAGTTACCTACAGCTAAGAGTACATTTTGCAGACCCTTGAGGGTACAGCCCCAGTGATAAGCAAAGGTAACATTTTTACCATTTTTTCTAAGAGTGTAAGACAGCAATGCACAACAATAAGGTGAAGTATAGGAGACACTAGCAATAACCAAAAACCATCCAGGCAGAGGGCAGTAGCGACTTTCTAATGCCAGAGATGACCGTCATCTTATCTGTTAGTGCCTCCCTGATTGGAAGATGACCTCAGTGACCTTCAAATGGAATGGGAAACAATAAGTGCAGGTGTGAAGTGCACTGCTAGTACAGTGCATACCAGACTCCTAGAAGCAGGACTGAAGTCCCATAGAGCAAAGAAGCAGTGCTTCATCAATGAGAAGCAGGGAAGAACCAGGCTACAGTTTGGAAAATGTATATTTTACACAAAGGTATACCCATAAATTCAGAAATGAGTGAAACAGAACATTTTGTTGTGGTCTCTTAATTTTTTCCAGAGCTGTATATTCCACTTCAATCATTTCATTCATACCTCACTTATAATAGCAACTGTGTGCTGTTATTTATTATTTTCCATTTTTAAATGTAATTGCTTAAATGGTTTTTTTATTGCTGGCCTGCATTCCTTAGACAAGGGTTAAACGGCGGTGCCGCTCAGGAAATACTGGAATTCTGCATCCTTGCAGATCATTCAGCATAGTATACTGTAAATACTGCTTAGTTATGGTTGAGTTGCTGCCCAATTCCTCTCACTTCACGCTATGAGAAGAGCCAGAGGTGCTTGTCTGTGGAAGGTAGTTTGCTGTGTAAAGACTAGCCATGTGAGCTATGTGTGCGCCATCTTCTGTTCTTTGTAGGTAATTACATCTAAATATGTATACAAGATAGATAGATAGATAGATAGATAGATAGATAGATAGATAGCAATGTCTTGTAATGTTGATAGTTGATAGTTGATACTTGATAGTTTGTAATGTCTGGTAAATTGTATTTTTTGATACATTATTTCTGATACATTATTATTACACTGTAAGAAGACAGGTAGGGTTATTTTTGTCATTTTCGACAGATTCTAAATACATTTATTTCAAACCTAAGGCCTATTCAGCACATCCAGCAGCATTTCCATAGATATCACCCTAGGATTGTCTGTTTTTTCATTTGTGGGGACATTATTTGTAGGCCATTTGGACCTCTGTGGTGCCATGAGGACATCACACCCAAGAACCAGAACTGCAAAAGCACCGAGCAGCTGTCAAACTTCCTTCGCCACATTTTGTCCGTGTTTAAAGAGTCCAAGTCAGGTGACTGCCTCGCTTAGGCTGAGCGGCCACTTTCACATGCATGCTTCAGTTCGATGCGTATGTTATAGAGGCATTTTGTTAACTGAGCAGGTATTCTTATTTGGAGGAACTGGGTGTTAAGGGCCAGGTGCTAATGAGCGATCCACTACTTCATGATATATTCTTGGCATAGAGATGATTAAGAATAAGAATCTGTATTGTCATTGTCACTTGACAACGAAATTGAGAGATTAGCCCTTGGCTAACAAGATACGTAACATATAGAACAGCTAGTATGTAAGGCAAACTTTATTAGACCATTTGCCCTGGGTAAACAGCTAGATTCCCTGAGAGTGCCAGGCCTTGTTCAGTGTGGGGGGGGGGGGGGGGGGGGGGGGGGGGGGGGGGGGGGGGGGGGGGGGGGGGGGGGGGGGGGGGGGGG